>NNCF01125793.1:137296-158992 GCA_002313205.1 Laupala kohalensis | reverse complement strand
TATCTTACGATTTAGGTATTTAAAAAATGAAATACCAAAGTATGCCGGTAGATACCTGTTCAATTTTAGACATACCTGTATACTGAGGACTAGTAATTGCAGAGCTGTACTAGATAAACCAAATAAGCACCTTTGTGGCCTTTCAAGGGATCAGTTTGATTTTCTTGACTAGTATACCATTTGTGGGTTGTCTGTTTCGCATTCTCATTGCTTTTGAACTGATATTATGATGAGTGAAATACAGTGAGACAGTATAGCTCTTTATTTTTCGGTCATATGAGAAATGAAATATTTTGAATATATTTAATGATTTTCTTCTTGTATTCTCTGAAACATACTTTTTCTATTTGCCACTACAGTGAAACTTCCCTTTAGCATACACTTACTTATTCTCTTCTCAGTAGTGAACATTTCTCTACCGCAAACGTGTTCTCATTTCCTGTCACACTCCTTTTAAAGTTAAGTTACTAGAAAATTCCAGAAAGCAGACACTGTATACTGGTTGCAGACAAATGATAAAAAGAGATATGTATGTTAAACCTGTGAATTTTCTCCGTCGAGTACTGGGTAAAAACTTTATGATAGCTTTTTCCATTGACTGCTCTGAGTGTCCACTAGCATTGGACAAATATGTTATTGCTCTGCAGGAGCTCCCCACTCCACTGGGAGAGAGTAGCAAGTAAATGGAACATCTTTGTGTATGCAGGATGCATATACCAATAAATCGCATTTTCGTATTCATGTGTATTATGCAATATTCCCTGTGCATCATTATATAATCGGATTAACGAAACAAAATGTATCCTCTTAATAAATCGTTTCTCTTTCGGAAAGGACTAATTCGATGTGGAACTCTTTGCTCTTCATCTGAGGAGCTTTCAGACGAAGACAATAATTGCAATAAACTCATAGCAACAATCACGGACGTGTCTTCCACAAACTAACCTAACCTCAAAAGCGCCCAGCGCACTCCATCCATCCACTGAGAAGATTGTCAGAGCAAAAGTCCGATTGCTCTTTTGGTGCGTGGGAGAGTGCGCATCGACAGACAAACGGAACAATATTTTTGCACTCAGGGTGAACCAGAGCGCACTCAGAGCAGCAAATCGAAAACGTCATAAGTCTTCACTTGCAAGTATGAATATATTTCATAGAGATGTGATCAACCTTTATGCCTTAAAAACCTAGTGAGTTATTATCGTGAATATATTAAGAAGTTCGAATTTGGCACGAGGTGCCAGAATNACAGAATTTTCCAATTGCATCTGTGAAAACAAGGGATTGAGGCTACACGCCATACTATTAAACCTCCAACATTAATAGATTACATTATCGGTGGATACCAATGAGGATATGACAAAAAATAAAATTGGCGACATATTATTTACGTGAACAAAGCTACGGGTACCTAGGATAATAAATTTTGTATCTTAATAAGACAATATTGACAGACGTAAATAGTTCTATTCTTGTACAATACTTGGAATTAATATTTGTAATGACATTCTAGTAATAACACATTCTATTTCATAGTCAAACAGTATTTTGTATTATTTTTGTGCTAGTGCATATAAAATAACGCTCCTTTGTGGTGCATGAATTTTGTACTGGTTTTATGTTCTATTACTTTCCGAAAGTAATACTTCACTACTGCGCTATTCAACAGGCGACCCGCGGACCGTATACGGCCCGTGAAATGTGTTACGGCCCGCCTGTTGTAGTTCATTTCACGCAAAACATTTCATCAAACGTTGGGGCCCACAACATTTCGTTATAAATCTATGCAGACAGAGTTAATATTTGGCGTGGCATGTCCGGTGAGAGAAAATAGAAAATTGTGTTCAGAAACACCCCGTCACACACAACAACATAAAAACATTTTATTATAATGTTAAATATTGAAAATACCTTTTTAAGTATGAAGAAATATACTATTTAATTTTTCCGTTTTGAAATAGAGTAAATTTGTTGATGAGAATCAGGATATCCCGTTACTAATAAATAAACACGACCCATTAGCTTTATTCGTCGGTCAACATTTTGCCCAAGTCCTTTCCGTGTTGACTTGATCGATTCAAATTTGTAGAAAATGGACCCTGGGATGAGAGAAATTGGACAGCGCTGTTCTAATTCTGCTTCTTCTTCCTTCCCCTCCTTTTCTTTCAAAATTCTTTAATCTTTTCACTATGTCACGATGTGAATATCACAGACTGACAAATTTTCAAGATTGACAAAGATGGATTGCGTCAAAGGATAGGTAGGAAGATTTCGCAAGATATGTAACATTATTAGGAGCAATATAAGATGCAATAAAATGTGGATAGGAGTGATTTCACATAAATAAAAGAAGAAAAATGGATGGAATTAAAAACAAAAGGAAGACAATGGCTAAGAATCCCTGGTAACATCGTCAAAGAACAGGGTTGTAGAGAGTGTAAGAAAATAAATATAAAAAAATTATGCCCCTGATTCGTTGCTTTGTACTTCTTAGAACGCGCCATCTTCTCCCCTCTTCTTTGGAATCCTTCCATTCTTTATAACAACATGAGGGATAATAAACTAAGTTACTCTCCGGAAGCAAGCAAGGGTCCATTCCATCAATTCCAATCAAGGGCCCAAGAGCAGTGGCGGATTTAATGCTTGAATAAAATATATTTTTTAATTAATACATAATGTTATCCATTTATTATTCCGAAATGAATTGTTTTTAGATATCGTGTACAGTCAATTTCCGATATTAATAATAACAAAAGTATTAAATGACATTCCCGAATATAGAAAATCTGCCACTATTCGGAGGAAAACAGGAGAAAAACCCGGGCCAGGATATTTTTTTCCTAAAAACCTCTTCGTCGCATCCTCTTCCTTTATATTGTTCCTTCCTAAATTACGTTCCAATTCCTGAATCTAACGTACTGTTTGCTTCTTTTGCCAAATACACTTGAAGATTTTTTTGTTAATCTTCTGTCTTTCATTCTGTTTTAGAGTCCCAAAAATATCAATCCTCTTTTCCTTATTACATCCCATATTCTTTCGATATTTTGAAACTCTTCATTTCTTCAAAACCTCTTTGATTATTTCGGGACCTATAATTCTCCCAAAAATTATATTTTCTAAAATTTTCAATTGTCAAATTTGTAATAAAATTCTAAGTATTCACTTGCATATAAACATTTTGGTTTCACTACTCAAATATTGTGCCATACGTTTTGCATTCTTTACATAAGCAATTTTTCTTGTAAACATTTTTACGACATATACTCCTTACATTTTATGTATCATTTCCTCAAGAGCAAGTGTTTTTGAATTATTTTTCTGAAATATTTTAATGTTTTACTTTTTCGATTTGATCAATATCGGATATTAAAACGTTTGGCCAGCTTTAATATTCGTTTAAAACCTTTGTGTCTTTCCTCAGAAATTCTGAAACCTCTTCTGGCAATTTCGTCTGAGAAATTAACTCATGTTACCGTGTTCGTTAAATTATTATTTTTCTTCTCCTATTATTTGTATAATTCTATTATGTGTGTTGGGGCGATTGAAGATATGTGTTATCTAAAGTGGACAGTAGAATCGTAGCTTCCTTGCTGGAGTGATAGGACAACGCAGCACGCTCAAGTTGGAAAAATATTTGTTAATTAACTAACAAATATTTAAAATAATTTCACGATTATTCTTATATACGAAATAGATCTTATGGAAATGAAAACTTGTTTAGCCGCTTTGTGGTAGTTTTTATGGGNTGTATAAGAGAGACCTGTCATGTAGACCGGACCACGCTTACGTGTACTATGTGTTGGGCCCCCCGAGTGCAGCAGCCACTAGGACTCGAATGATTGTACCGATACCAAGTATCGACACGTTGGGCTTAAGTACTTGATACCTGAAACTCGACACTCGTATTGAAGTAATCGATTAGTTGTCGATACGTTTTGCTTCGATTTTCCGTACTTTGCACACATCTGGCGTGGTCCTCTGGTTTGGTCGTCTACTAGTGGTCTATTCATGCTCTAAGTCACTAGATGAACTTATTACAGTCTTTTATTTGAAATTAGAAATTGAAATAAATATTCAGAATATTATTTTGAAACATTTAGCTACATATCAGTCTTATAAGTATCGTAAAAGTTATGTAAATGCAATATCGTTATGAACAGAAATTGATGTATTTTCGTATTTGCAGTGCGTTTACTGTCCTCCTATGTATTTTATCAGTATCATAACTTTCATTTCAGTTTACGAAAACTGTATTCTACGTCTGCTTGGTCCATTTACACCGCTAAATATTATCAAAGCTTCTTGAAACAGTAAACTAAAGTGTAAATGTAGTAGACAGAAATTATTTTACTGCGTCTATACCAAACTGGGCTCTAATGACCTCGATGTTGACGAGCCCTAAAGCCCCACAAAAAAAAAAAAATCTGTACCAAACTTTCAAGCGAAATACCGCTAAATCAAAAGCATACTAATTGTACTTTACGTACAGACAATTGAAGGAAAAAATTTTTGAGAATCATTAATAAGAGTACTTTGACTTTCATGTGAAGTACCCTTTGTTGTAAAGTTTGAAAAATTTGATCACGTACATCGACGACAAGTAAATTCTACCGTAAATACGTAATGAGAATTCATCTGTTTGCTCAGAATCGCTGCGCACAGACGGACGGATGGACGTTATGCCAGAAACCATTTTTTCAGAATCAAGGATCGCCAAAACGGATATTTCCGTCGAAATCTCGCTTTCGAAATTTTTCACAATTACAAAAGTTTCTATTTACGACGTATATGAGAAAGTAAAAAATAGAAAAAAGTATTGCCGGTTCACGAAAAAAGTTGGAGGCGATGGTGTTATTACTTATCTGTAAATACACGTTGTCATATATCGATACTTTTGATCCGATACCAAGTAATTTTGGTATCGATACTTTTTACGTGATACACCTCAACATGGCTAGGGTTGTTCCGAAGTTGAGATATATTCCGTTAGTAAAGACATATCTGATACTTTCAAGTAAATACGTATTCCGATACTTACGAGATACAAGTAAATATACTACATTGAAAAGTAATCGATATTCAGTAGTATCGATACGTTGTTGTCGATACTTGAAGGGTAATTATATCGTGTCGTACGTTACTTGGTAAGAACTCGCAATTGATACCCGCGGTCGGTTCTTCGAACCTTAGCAAATCAGACCGTTGTGTTCTGTATCCTATGTTTAATTGTTGCGGGAATCAAAGCATCCGTCCACTCCTACTACTCGTGCAGCTTTCATTAAAAAAAATTAATTTACCAAAAGGAGCGAAATGAACTAAAACAGCGAAAGATGAAAAAAAAACTCCTTCGATAGAAAGAAAAATTCCTCATAAGATAACGTTGATGAGACCCCTCGATGCTTACGTATTATCGTGCATATGTTGTAAAGTCCCGGAATAAAACGAGAATTTACTATTATGTGGATTTACGTTAATATTTTTATCTAATTTTAATATTTGTGCGTGTTAGTATCGACGTGCGCACGTTTATAAGAAATATGTTTACAGCATCGTATTCATTTGTCTTGACAATACTCGTATGACGACAGGGACGAGAAAAGATACGGACTTCCATTTCCGTAGGCAAATACTCTTGACTCAGACAGTGGTAAATCTAGGGAAGCACTTGGTTCTTGTTTGAGGTTGCAATTTTAGTAGAGTCATTCAACACTTCACAAATCAAATGAAATATTTGTAACATGAGTACTCGTGTGGACGATTTTTTAATAATCCATTTTATTTTTTTACTTTTTTAGATGTTTTAAACCAGTATCTTGGAATTTTTATCGTTTCCACAAGTAATGAATAACTTTCTTAGTCAAGAGGTGTGTGTTTATTAATACAAATAAAATTAAAACAGAAAATTTTACAAAATGTGAAAAAAATTCGCATTTAGTTTCACGTTTCCAATTACTTTACATAAAAATGTTAAAAAATTGATACAATAATTAAAATTACATTGAATGTATGAAACAAATGATACAAGGCAAAGAAAATATGGTCATGTTTATGGGAAAAAAATATTTTCTAGTGAAATTGATGTCAAAAAATGACTAATTCTTTGATATTTTAGTCATCACAATAACTCCGAAAACTATGACAGATTCACGTAGTGTCCTTGAAACTTTTTTTCCGAGTTCTTTTAAATAAATAAGTAAATAATAAATAATTCGTTTTCAAAAGTGCAGTTCCAAATTGCGTTTCCATCTTCTATTTTCAAAATACTTTCCTTGTCACTTCTTTTCTCGCAGCCCCTCTTGCGTATCTCGTTCTTGTTCTGACATGTTTCATGTAAAAATATTATACAACACTACAAATAAAAAGCGAAAAAAGACAAATATTTAAAGATGTAACAAAGGAAATTTAAAAAATAATACAGAAAAGAAACTAAAAGAAAGATTCCAATATCTTTCCCTTGTATAAAATATAGGTGACCATGTTCTTCTATTCGAAAAATATGTTTCTGGTGATCACTGCGAAATTACGCGTGAGATACAGCTCTTTTTTTTTTGCTAATGTGGTTCAAATAAATCACCGTATAGTACTAATATTACAAGTAGTTTATTTCGTAAAATAATGTTTCCAACGAAGTTTTCACGCCGCATTATCTAAGCAAAAGGCGCTCTTAGGAATAACTTGGTGTTTGTTTTCAAACGATAATGAAATCAACCATGTTCTCGAAAGTGACTGTGTGACGTCATGCACTGAAGGTCGTTAAGAACTAGAGTAAGTCGGCATTGCCGTGTTTCTCTTTTAAGTGCGGCCCCAGGCTAATTAAATATTTGGGCCAATTCGAAGTTAATTTGTGTGATAATAGGTTCATGAGACATTTTAGTAATACAGAAACAATCTGAATGAAAATATTTTTGTTAGTCTTTCCCCAGGTCAGAGTGAAAGATTCGAGTTACACTTTTACGTAACTACTTCAAAATTAAACAAAAGACATTTTGAGTACAGTGTTTTGTCTTGATGATGTCATCTGGATTTTATTTGATACAAATTAGACTTAAATTACGGATGTTATTGACTAAGGTCACTTCGACCTAATTACAGCTTCTTAAGATCAAAATTGTTCTGTGTCGGCTCCACCTTATCATACGTATGGCTCAGATGTGCATGGATCGCGGGCCTCTTGCAATTGGATAAACCATATTATTCATTAAAATGATTTATCCCAGAATTTGTTAATCCCGTTTCTGCGTAGCCGGACGGAGCAAATCACACAAATGAAGTTTCGTTCTAAAAAGTGTGATAATGATTTTCTATTGCATCATCTTTCGCCTTTTCCTTTTCCGAGATAAAAGAATTTAAAAATTGCATCAAAATAGGATGCTACTTGACTCATATATTTGAAAAGGATGTAGTTTGACTACTTGAGTCCTCACAAATGACAGCTCTGGCGCGTCTAATCAGCAATCAATAACATTCTTGGAGAATGCACGTGGGTTAGGTGAAGCTCCGTTGTGGATTGTATACTATTCGTAACTGATGTCCGTCCTATTAACATTGTATAATGCTAAACAAGAAACCGATTGAAACTTTCCTTCGATTAGCTGGGGAAAATACTATCTGCGATATTATCCACTTAGATAGAACAGTCTTTTGCTCAATACAAGTTGGCATTCAAATTACCGAACAGAATGTTGGTTTCATTCAATTTTCTGTGCGGTGAAATTGCTCAGGTTTACCTTGTCATAATGCTATTCATAATTATCCGCGGTTAAAAGCTATCGACTACATCAGTGCTTCTGCAACGAAAAAGAATTTATTGATTTGTGTCAAAGTTAAATTCATTTCCTTTATCACGCCTTTGCTGTAGTACTTTCAAAATAACTGAGAATAATTACTATTTTCCTGCATGCTTGTCTTTAGTTTTACGTGTACTCAACCTTGGCACGGTTGCGTACATTAANATGCTTGTCTTTAGTTTTACGTGTACTCAACCTTGGCACGGTTGCGTACATTAATTCTGGCCCGGGTTTTTTCCGGTTTTCCTTCGGGTAGAGGCGGATTTTTTATACACTATTGGAATAATAAATCTCGAATTTAGTGTTGTTTGAATACTTACGATTTATAAAGAATATTTTCGGAATAATCTATAGTTTGATAACAGTGCATACTTCTGAATTAACTTGTTGTATTAATTACAAATGTGTTGGTGTGTTGAAATGTTAATTCCGCCTCTGCCTTAGGATCCTTGATCGGAATTGATGGGACGGTCCCTTGCTTGCTTCCGGAGAGTAAATTAGTTTATTGTCCTCCACGTGGTCATACGCAGTCTGTAACTGCGTTTTTGAGAGCAAATGTCTTTATTTATTTATTTGATGAATGAGATATTTGAATGAGGGAAAAAGAGAATTTTTGTATGACTTAAACGAAAAACCTTGAACAAACAAACGATCCATTTATTTGTGTGGAGGAAACACTGAAGCAGTTTTTAATTTACTTGGTGCCTATGTTATTCAAAAACAAATGTGAATATGGCAGTAAATTAGCATTGTATAGATTTTCATAAAATGTGAAACCGTAATTGTGAGAAATAAATGAATTTCACTTTTCGATAACTTCTTTAGTATCTTTCATCCACCCCTCTGTTATCACATAATTAATACTAATATATCATATAAATGCATACCACGAAATCGTGTCTCTCTGTTTGCTACTTGATCACGACTAAACCACTGAACCGATCGTGATGAAAATTAACAACGAGGTAGTTAAGATATCCAGGATGAATTTAGGCTAACTTTTATTTCAATAATGTGTGATAAGAAAGAAATAGTTCTTGACAATAAATGTCGATAAAATCGGGAAAAAAATTATATTCGCTTTCGCTGCCTAACCGGTTAGAGATAGGTGACAACTATGAATGGCAATATTGAGTTCTTTAAGGAAATATGCTTTGGGGATACTCACCACAGAACATATGTACCTTGTGACTGCCAATTGCCAGAAAACTATTCATCTTTGTGGTTTCTGCGGTCACTGCCCAGCTATTGTCTTTTACCTCAGCAGAACCATTACGACAGCGGAAATATGATTCATTGCTTGTCTTTTTTCTTCGCTGTGTTAGTTTACAATACGTTTATCACTTTTCATGATCTCGGTCTCCTTATTTATTACTTTCATTATTTGTTGAGTGAATCATCTAAAACTTCTAAGCGTAAACATGATACTTGAACTTGTAATACAGTGGTCTCCGCGAATTACATTCATTCTTTTCAAAACGGGTTCAGGAGACAGGATTCGCAGTAAAGGGAGAGAAGAAACCAGGGAGTTTCCTTTCTGCTGTTTCCCCCCCCCCATTATTTTATGTACCAAGGAAAAATAATTCAACAACTCGTAAGTGTCAATCAAAATTGTGAAAATTAGGCAATAATTTAAAATAATGTGCCACCATGTTACATTTTTATATCAGTGTATCATAGTATATAATAACATTTTCATAGTTTTAGAATTAAATACAAAATTACAAAAAGAAAAACTATGAGATCCTTTTAAATACCCCCCCCCTCCGAATATAACGACATTTTCTTGACATATTTACAGATGCGTATTGAAATATGAAAAGACAAGCATCAAAATTCCCGACCCCTTATATATTTTTTAAAATTCGAACACTGTAATAACCGACTAATAATATTTGAGTACAATGGTTTTAAAGAAATTGAGAAACTCGCACTATATATGATACTTAATGTTAGAGCTTTGGATCTCCCATACATACCCTCTTGTACATACAAGTAAGTCATGGACTGTGGCGTATCTAGGGTGTGGTAGACATGGTACACCCAGGGTGCAACAATCAAGGATGCCATATTATAGTCTTACAGTGAAAGCACGTTGCATCGTATTGAATTGTAAACTAAACCAAACAAATTACATTTATTTATCAAACGTTATATCTTAATAACACAACTTGAAGTTAGTACCATATATTTCTTTACAAGTTAGCACCAATAAAAAATATGTGTAGCGGTCAACACCCCTGCGATCGAAGCAGGAGATCCTGGATTCGATACATGTCTCGTCACCTTTTTTTTGTCTGGACATAATTATCACCAGGGCTCGAGTTTAGCATGTTTTGCACATTTTTTCCTGACTTGAGAAATCTGTTTCTAGAAGTGTTAATCTCTTAGGACCATTTGTATTGAATATAATAGTGCACATAATTGCGTATTTTGATCTGCAAATTACAGATTTTCCGGATATCATAATAGACTATTTTAAATATAAATTTAATTTTCTGATAACATTGAAAGTTTCATAAATGATTGTGTGCTCGACTACAGTTTTGCAAGCTCGAGATCGNAATAATAATAATAATAATAATAATAATAATAATAAACTTTATTGTCAAAAAAGCAGTTGCAAACCGTATATGACCACACGGGTGATAGAAAACTAAGCAAGGGATGTATCCCGTGAATTTCGATCAAGGGTTCAAGGGCACTGGTGGATTTAATATTTATAAAATAAATTATTTAATACATACGTACTGTTATCCATTTATTATTGCAAAATAAATTGTAGATATTTGTGCAGTAGAAATTCGAGATTAATAAAACAAGGACATTCCTGCCGAAAGAAAATTCGCCGCTACCCGGAGGAAACCCGGAGAAAAACCCGGGCCGAGATGGGGAACAACGATCACTTTTTTGCGTCTAAATAAATATGAACACCATAGAACAAACGGACTGCCACGAGGTTTTTCCCCTCTCTACGCGTCGCAAACGAGAAGGCGAGAGAGGCGGAGAGGAATGTGAATGATGATCCTATCGGGCAGTTACCTCTCGCCAAGAAAGTCCCAGGTGTCTCAACACAGGCGGCTGATGTAACACCACAACGAGACCAGGCGTGATCTACGTAGAAACATTGCAGTTTAAAGTGGGACAAGTTCATCACATCACCGAGAAGTATAATTGTTTTCTTTACTTTTATTCGAATGTTTTAAAAACAAAATAATATGAAGAATAATGAAGAATTGACATGATTTAAGTTGCATCGTGAACATTGCGACGGACAGGTACTTGAACCCGGATCCCTCCTGCTGACCGCAGGTGTACTTTTTTTTTTTTTTTTAATTTATTTATTACGACTGACATCAGTCTATGTTTCATTTGCAATACAAGGATATATACTGCGGACTCGGGAGTCGAGGCGGGTGGTGCAGTGGACAGCACACGTGCGGCCAGAGCAGAAGCTCCCGGGTTCGAGTCCCGGTCCGTAGCCATTTTCACCTGGCCGTTGACGATGCAAACACTCCTCCACGAGTACGTTCTCGGAAGTTGTAAGTTATATGATTTAATTCGTATCAAACAGTTACATGTACAAAATGGTGTATAGAGTACAAATAACATTCAGGAAGTCGCGTGACTCGTTTGAAATGCATAAGAAGGCGACCGAGCGCAACGATATCGTGATTTATGCATCTCGCCTCGGAAAAAAATTAAAATATCTTTCTCAAATCTCCCGTGTCCTAGAGATAAAAGTAATGTAAAAAATTACTACGAATTAAAGTGTTTTTCCATTACTTTTGTGATTTAAAAGTTGGTATTTTTTGGAAAAATTAAGTTTTCTTCCGTGAGACGCAATGTATTACACCATCAATTATAATTGCATTATCTCGTTCAAACGGCTGATTAGGTATGTTTTTCAATAAGTACACGTTTCTCTGTTTATTTATTCCGATTTGAGGTATTTTAGAGATTTCATTCTACCTACGCTGGTCCTACCTTAAGATGATGTTTGAATGATTTCCTTCCTCCATTCTAGAACGTCTGGTCTAAAACCTTCGGAAAGCGATATTGGCAGCTGACAGCTTACGACACTTCCCCGACCTCTGGCGGTACCTACTTTAGTCTCATATAGGGCCTACCGGTTGTCCGAAGGGGAAACGGAGTTTGGTATCTCTGTCTCTCTCTCTCGACTTGGGTGGAGGAATTCGATTCCCCTCTCTGACTGCCAACTACTGCGCACAACACNCCTCCAAGCGGATGTGCAAGAGAGAGGGCGACATCTCTCAGTATCTTCTGTCTCATGTTATCACGGAAAATCTGCAGCAGAGACCGCTCAGTTTATTTATATTTATGTCTATTGTTCCTACCCTGAATAAGCACTCGCTTGACCTCTCCGGAGTTCAGCTCTTAGGGTCGATTTCCGAGTCTGCACTTATAATGAGTAAGTCCTTAAGCGAACACTTCTACTCATTCGTCAACCAGAGACAGCACTTAAGGAAACCCTTGAGAGAGCACTCATTGCTATAAGTGCCACAAATAAGAGCGGGGTGGCGCGCGCCCTTAAGCAAACACTTCTACTTATTTCTGTGAGATTGCGCTCGCGTGGAAGCCTGTCGACGTGTGTTACGTATTGTGTTTCCCGAATTAACCCGAAAATCTACCACGTGTGATGATATCGGAGAGTATTTGGAGTTTGAGGAAATGATGGAGGAAAAGGAGATTTCCATGTTTTGTACTTCGAACTACAAAACAAGATAAGGACCACCTTAAGGATAATAACTGCATGTGCTGTCCTGTACAATATTGGCATTGGAGCAGGGGAGTGCGATGAAGTAGAGGATGGGGAAGGAATTATGGAAGTCCCCGTAGAAACTGTGCAGGAGAATGTGAGAGGTAATGTGGTGCGTCAGGAATTTATTGAGAGACACTTTGGATTATAATTTGTTTATTTGTGTAAGTAATCTTGTTTCCATTGAGTATGTATTGATTGTAGCCTCATCTCAACCCTGGTATTAATCAGTTTTGCCAATAAATGATATTTGTCCATGATTTTCCTTAATTTTTATCATTTAATCCAGAACATAGTCTCTTTAAGTTGTTAAAAAATCGTAGAGATATTTGTCATGTTTGACTTATTTTAATTATCACCGTAAATTAATTCAAATATATGAATATAAAATAATTTCAATAAATTAATATAAATGTATCGGGATATATCATATGATAACCTGCATCTTCATCAGGTATTATCATTTAGTAAATAAACATTTTAGGTACATGCTGATTTATTTCAGATTTTATATACATATAATTTTTTTGTAGTAAAAGAAAAAATATAACAAACTACTCCAAAGGACTTAACTGTATGAAAGAATATTCTTCATAATATGAAAAAGAGATACAGATTACATTGTTATAAGGACTTCAGGATATCATAAATTACTCTGGTAAATACAAGATTTGTTGTGCTGCAAATGATAGTTTTCATAGAATAAATTGTCGAGTAATATATCTAAAGCGTTTGATTCATAAAATACCTGATGGAAGACCTAGATCTAGTTTCCAATGTTGATGTTTTCTAATCAATTAATGTATTGTATATACTTGGATTAATTATGGAGAAACTTATGCATCTTCCTTAAACATACTTATTTGAATTTAAATAACATTTTAAAACAGTGGGTAATATAAATGAGATCCAGCTGTAAATTTAATAGTTTACCTTAATGTTGCTATACTAATGCGTTGATAAACGAAGGATGAGAAATTTGCATTTAAATTGAGTAATATGAATGAGAAGTTATTTTGTCAATTTCAATTGTTCTTTCTAGTAATAACGAATGTGATTTGAAAATTAAATTGGTAGGTAAATTATCTAGGTCAAACTTTTAAAGAATTCTTTTCAATTTACATAATTTGCTAATTATAAGTATGATATGGGCCATAAAATTAAATTAATAGCAGAAAAATAATTAGGAACCTAATAATTAGTCATATTAAAGATTCTGTTAAGCAAGAATCTACATACTATTCTACTAATTTCAAACTCATTAAATTGGTTAGCATTGTATCATTATTACATAGATTCAGTAAATATTAAATTCACTAATTCTTTCAATATTAACCAACAATCAAACCATTTCCCACAAGTTTTACTTGTAATCAATGCAACAAGGATTAATTAACCACTTCTCATCAGTACCTATACTTGTCCGTTGTAAATTACCATTATGAGCTTGTTTAGCATTCACACAACATTGGAGGATGTTATTATCAAAGGATTAATAAAGCAAGTCAGAAAAATAACATTTCATTTATTGCACAATAATAAAGTATGTTTCCATAATACAAAATATCAGCATTTTATCACAAGTCAGTAAAATGTAAGTAATTTACACAGAACTGCAAAATTGTGAACTCTGTGAAATACACCATTAAATTGTAATAAAGTACACCATAACTTAAAGAATACTACATTGGAGTGAAACATGCTTCAGAGGTTCCTTGCTATTACAGAAAGTTGTTGAACATTTTCAGTGCTTTCACTCAGAAAGACAGCTAACAACATAACAACTAACACTAAAGAAAATCTTTCCTACTAATCCAATTAAAAATGTCTACTTCCTCCACAAAATACTAACTAAATTACTAGAAACAAAAAGCTTTCTCCTCTAAAAAAACAACTACAAATTCAGATTCTACAAAAAAATTGAAGAAGAGAGGTTGGCAAACAAAAATAAAATACAAATAGTGTCGAAAAACAAAATCTAAAATCTAAAACATGAAAGGAAATAGTGTGTTATGGTATACTTCATTATTTTCATCTGACAAACTTTTGTGTAAACTGTTAGAAAAAAAAGTAACTTGCAAAAGTATACACAAAAGGTTGTTACATGTACAGACTAATTCTTATATTTGTCCAGTTCCCGGCGTAGGATGGCCAACTCGAAAGCCCTCCTCTCTTTCTGGAAGGCCTCCTCTTCCGTGGCAGTCTCTAAATTCTTCTTTAATAATTCTATTTTCAGTCTTTGTTCTTCACGTCTCATGTCTCCCAAATCTTTTTCAAGTTCCTGTTGATAACTCGCCCTCCCTAAACGATAGTCACCTTCATTTAGTAAGATCTCTTTCCTTGAAATCTTTTTTCGTTTTAAGACTCCATTTTCTATAGTATTTGACCGTGGGGCATGACCCACGTCCATTGAACATGATGATTCACAATTTAGCACAGATGAACTGTTCACCAGTTCATCATCTACAACTATACTCTCCACAAAACCACTTGGCATATCACTTTCTTGCAACAGCACTGTGTCCGAGTCCACAGCATCCTTCAGTTCGATGTCGATTCCCTCAGCTGATGAGACACTGACGGGAGGTCCACCACCGATTTTCATAATATTTCTCTTTTCTTCGGACAACTCTGCCTTTTTCCGGAATTTTATATTTTCCCACAACTTCCTCAGTTGTTCAGTGGTTCTCTGAAAGTCAGAAATTATCCATTTTAAGATTTCATATTGAACAATACAATGGGCTCTAATGACCTCCGATGTTGACGAGCCCTAAAGCCCCCCCCCCCCAAAAAAAACAACAAAAAAACAATACAGAATATTAACATCTTCAAAAGTTGTATTACTTACTGATTCATTTTCAGCGTTGGCATTAAACTCTGCTGAGATGGCATCCCACGCTTTCTTCTTGTCTAAAACTGTAACATTATCAGACTTCTTGCACTCAACAAGGTTTTTGTATTTGATCACAAGCTCTCTCAAATTTTTCCACTCTTCTGAGAAGTGCTTGCCTTTAGGCATCCTAATTAACAAATTAAAAGAACTACAATCAACACCACAACTATTTTTCTTAACTACACCTACCATGAAAACGACAAATTAATTACCCACAACTACTGAAAATATAAAAATAAAGATAGAAAATAGATGTTGAATATAAAAAGGTAAATAAATTGAATATACGAGGGTGGACCCAAAAGTAACGGGAATTGGGCTGCCGCGGGGAGGGAGAGTGGGGAAACTCATTGTTGGACCAGGTGTCCGTTTGTGACGCGTCTCTTGAGTTAGTGTGCGAAGTTCTGTCGCTGTGAGTGCATCGGTTCGTCCGTGGGAATTTTTTTAGTGAAACAACTTTTTCCATTTCGGCGAAAACGTGATGGCCGATTGTCGAGAGCAGCGCGCGTCTGTGAAATTCTGTTTCCTGTTGGGAAAATCGGCCTCGGAAACTATTGTAATGCTTAAGACTGCTTATGGGGATGGTGCCCTAAGTAAAACCAGAGTCTACGAGTGGTTTTCACGTTTTAAAAATGGAGAAATGTCAATTGAAGACGAACCCCGTTCACGACGCCCCTCAACGTCAAGAAGTGACGAAAACGTCGACAAAATCAACGCTCTCGTTCGTGAAGACCGTCGCCGAACCATTGATCAACTCTGTGAGAAGTCTGGAATATCATGGAGTACAATTTAGAGGATTTTATCCGAAGATTTGCACATGAAAAGAGTTGCAGTCAAAGAGGTGCAGAGCAAAAGGAGCGTCGACTTCAGGCATGTTTTGAGCTTCAAAATCAGCTCAAAGAGGACCCTGAATTTTTTTCCAAGGTGATTACTGGTGATGAATCGTGGTGTTATGGATACGACCCCGAAACAAAGCAGCCATGAAGCCAGTGGAAGACACCTGGCTCTCCTCGTCCCCAAAAAAAGCTCGCCAAGTGAAGTCAAACATCAAGACAATGCTCATTTGTTTCTTCGATTGCAGATGTGTTGTGCACGCGGAGTTCGTTCTCCCGGGTCAAACGGTTAACCGGAAGTTCTACTTGGAGGTTTTGAATAGACTGAGGGAGAGTATCCGGAAGAAAAGGGCAGATCTTTGGCGCACAAGCGACTGGTTCTTCCATCATGACAACGCGCCGACCCACACCGGTCTCTCCGTAAAGCAGTTTTTGACCAAAAACGGCATGACACCAATTGTCCCCCCCCCCTACTCACCGGATCTGGCCCCCTGTGATTTCTTTTTGTTCCCCAGACTCAAAAGGGACACGAAAGGAAAGCGTTTTGCCACTGTGGAGGAGGTAAAACAAAAATCGCTGGAAGGCCTAAAGAACATCCCGATAAGTGAATTTAAAAAAATGTTTTGAACAATGGAAGAATCGTTTGCAGAGGTGCGTTTTGGTCAAGGGAGAATACTTTGAAGGTGATCAAAATTTGGTGTAAAAATATTAAGAAATAAAGAAGTTATGAAGAAATTTTCGTTTTTTTTGGGTCCCCCACCCCTCGTATACTACCAAAAAAACTAATACTAAACTTCTACTACAAACAAATGAATGAATAACTGAATATCAAGTAAAAAATGATAAATACAAGAAACAAAATACAATAATTATCTACCACCTTATAAGACCAATAATGTTTCTCACTTCCTACACAGACAAAATAAATAAACAAACTAAAAAATTCAAAAAAATCTAACTACTATGCAAGAAATAAAAACTACAAGAAACAAAGAAATATAATACAGATAAACACCAACCACACTACAATCTCGCTACAATGCCTCCAGACGCAACAACTCTCAGAACACAGGGATAGCAAAAACGCAAATGAACGAGGAAACACCAGTCAACATTTCGCGTTAACAAACCGGCGGCGTGGTCGACCCAAGGAAAAAAGAGTTTGCAGCGTAAATCATCAACCAATGGTCGACTGACGGTAGTAATGACGTCAGAGTCTTGTACACGTTGCCAGCACGCTACGCAGTAATGAGGGTTTACTCATTGCATCAGCGCACTCAAGTGCAAATCACACTTAAGTGCCGTTTTTGGAATTCGAATCCACTTAAGTGGTTCCTCATTTGAAGCTAACGCTTATTACTTAAGGGTTCCCCTGATGTATAAGTGCAGATTCTGAAATTGATCCTTAGTCACGTATTGGACCCCAAATTGGAAATGTTAGCTTTTTATTTAACATTTTATTTCCATTCTGATGAAAGTTTTGCAATCTACGTACAATTACCAAGAAAATGGATCTAAACACAATGCAAATACGACCAAATGAAGAGTTTAGGCGGTTTCTGTCTTCCATTTACGTTTCATCCTATTCTTTTAATTTTATCGTAATTGTATTCTATTTAGACTCATTTTATTCGTACTTTAATATAAAATACGAGTATTACATTATAATGGTAATAAAACATTAAATACAACAACATTTCCAATTTTTCGGGTCCAATAGGTGACTAAGAGCTAAAATGGAATAAATATTAATTTCCCCCCCGGGAAACTGTCTTCTCCGAGAGCCGCCATTGCCCTCTGCCTCATCTGCCTGGATACCACTGTCCCAAAGGCCTGGATCCCAAAGAACGTCTAGAGTCGTGAGAGAGAAAAGTATCTTGAAGTAAGGATCCTAACAATTTCCTTCCTTTCTGAATAATAAACGCAGAAGATTCGGAACCGAAGATTGAACACCCCGTGGGCTTGGGAGTAGCCAGGGGTCCGACAGGGGGGTTGGTTTTTGCCCCATACTAAAAAAAAAACTAAAAACTAAAATAGACACGAATGCAATTGATGTTTTGCAGTCTCAAATATATCGATAAATTCACATGTAACTCTGATACATTTTGTTAATTCGTAATATCTAATTGAACAAAAAGTATGTGAGGTGATATCGCCGCTACTGTAGATTTTCCCCCCTTTTTTTCTCATTATTGTATTTGTAAATGTAATATGTAGCTAAGTGCTATTGAAGCTTGTTTACATGGGGTGATAGGAGGTAGGAGGTGGTTGGTAGGGTCTATTGTTAGTAGATGGGCCTACTAATCATTAATTTAAGAGTTTTATTCGTAAAGTGTTGGTTTCATCATCTAGTTTGAATAAAAAAGGGCAACTCGCTTATTTCACCAACGTTTTCTCGCTTTTTTACGACCGCACAAATTCGTTCTTCTAGGCTGCATTAAGTCCCTCAGTAGTTCATAGCTTAAAATATACTCTGCTATGTCCTTGCCTTCTAGACATTTCCGGTCCATTGCAGTGTAGAAGTCTTCCGCGCCATCGTACACACATTGCCCACACAGCGAGTGGCCGCGACAGTCATCACAGACTGTGGCGGTTCTATTGGGTGGGTGGGGGCTAGGGAGGCTGTAGCCCCTTCCCCCATTGGACCTGAACTTTCAACATATAATATTGGAAGTGATAAAATGTATCTTCATCCTTTAATATGTACGAGTATTTGCCATTTTAAACAATTAATAAATTTGGTCTCTATTCAATGAATTGATAATTATCTATTTGATGAATTGGTGTACTATATTAAAATAAAAGATCACTATAATTTTAATAATATTTAAAATAATATTTAAAATAATATTTAAAATAATATTTACAATAATATTTATAATAATATTTACAATAATATTTATAATAATATTTACAATAATATTTATAATAATATTTATAATAATATTTATAAAATTTAGTCCCCCCTTGATTACAGCCTAAATCCGCCACTGGTCACAGATGTACTTCCGGATTAGCACCGAACAACTTGAGTGTGTCCGCAACATCACATAGGAGAGGCCCATAACTTGGCAGCGCATGGTTAACACGGTTATCACATTTGTAAAATTTTGTTAGCTCCATACAATTATATAAAACCAAAGCTTTTTTAAGAACTTCGATGTCCTTATTACCAAATAACAAAACTCTGAAAGAAAACAGTTTAATTACACATAAACAATAACTTTCTGAAAACAAAAAGTCCATTTTTTCTCTTTTGAAAATCGTTGATCTAGACGATGTTACGTTGATAGAAAAACGTACGTAAAGACTACATGTCATGTAAAACGCCCTTTTTCTAAACTGACAGTACCAGAAAAGGATATTCAAAAAGCAGATGTACGTATGGATTGGCGCGTATACTCTACCTGGAGTCTCGCCGTTAGAAATTCGAGGCATCGGGGCATCCAACAAGAAAGAACGAGTTGTCACTGAGAGTCTCCCGCGTTACTGGGAAATGTTTCAGTTATAATTTATTGGTCATCGATTACGAGAGTTGCACGTAAAACATTACACAGAGCAGTCCAATGTCATGACCTGTCGGAGAGCGCCCAGTGGAAATACTGCAGACAGAAGGGTCTTTTCTACCCAATTCTTTTAATTATAGTATGAAGCGAATGTTTTTGTTTTGGCAATGTCAAATTAATGTTATTGATACTAGTAGGAGGTGACGAAAGAAGGAGGGTTCGCTTTTCAATTGTCACTGCTATGCAAACTGGGACATTGAAGTGAAAATCCACAAATTTTGTTCTGACCCCATCGGGAATTGAACTTGGTGATGAGCGAGAACACTGATCCCTGAGCCACCGGAGGGGCTGCCCCAGCACTTTTGGATGGCAGTGTTTTTTTTTATCTTTGGCAAAGTCCACGCCGGGAGCGAGCGGTGTNCCCCACCCCCCACCCCCGCCAGCGAACGCTTGCGCCGATGTTGTTTCTTCGTGACGACGCAACCCCGCCACCGCTGCCACCACGACGCGTCGGGCGCGCATGCGCTTCGCGAGGGAGGGTCATCGGCCGCCGCCTCCGTCGCCACCAGACTCACATTCTCAATAGGACTCTGTAGCCAGGACGAGCCAGCACGTCTCGCGTGGATGGACAGGATACGTTATACGCGTTGGAGCGATGATCAGCGATAAGAGGAAAGAGAAGAGCAACGCGACGCTAACCTTCACGTGATGACAAATGAGGGAGTTTATGTCGGCACTGCGACCGACGATAAAAGCAATGAAAATCCTTTACTACGTTCTCTTCGCTCTTATCGAATCTAGGGTCGCCATTATTATTGCGGCTTTAGAGATTGTATTACATTGTTCTGCGATGGATTTTAGACAATTGACAAAAGTTGCGTCCACCGAAGAGTCCCATTGTGAAATAAAAAGAATTATAACCACTACAGACGATGCGATTATGGAAATGAATTGAACAAGTAAATTTTGTGAGGTTATGTTGAACAATCAGCTGAACACAGGCTGAGACGCTTTGAGCATGCGCGGACGTATCAACGACGACTCCTATCGTCGCTGCAACATAAATGGAGTCGTGCGGCGTCGCGCAGCTCCGTTCTCCACTTCACCCTTCTCTTTGTTAGTGTCGTTGATCGTTGCTCCAACATAATCGTGCCATAATAGTGCTGGAGGCGTATGTAATGTCCTCTGCACATATGAGTGGGTGATGTTTTCATCGAATACATGTCATCTGCCACCAATTAAAATGTATCATTTATCACCAGTCCTGTCGGGAGAAGGGAGTGATTCAGGTCTTTCTCGCTACTTCAGCAGAGAAAAAAAAATCTATTTCCGATTTACAGGGAAAGGAAGAATTCTTTGATAGCAAGGTCCCTGCTGTTAATATTCTACTCAAGAGTATTTCATTATAAAAATTATGATTCTAACGTTTTTACCTTCTGGTGTAATAAATCAAGTGAAATATTAAAGGAAATAAACCGAACTTGCCAGGAAAAGCAAACGTAGACTTTATCATTATCGGTTTTAAAGCTTCCTGTTATAGAGTTTACTGCGTTAGGGTTAGCCGTATAAAATAAATTAAAAACAAATGATAAGACGCAAATCAGTTCAGAGGAGAGTGAGACAGAAAAAAAGTGAAATGAATGTTCAGCATAAAGATTGGTATATGGTGTTCTTGCTTCAATCTCGATTCTGTTAGTATACCTGTACTACTACAGACGTCAGGCAAGTACAGGACGAAGCAGGTTTAACCCAACATGAGGAAAACCCCTCTGGTAGTTCAGTGCTCCGGGTTCGATTCCCAGAGGAACCAGATACAATTTGTAGCTTTCCACGTCAATGTCCCAGTTCATACAGCTGTGACCATTGAAAAGCGAATCCTCCTCCTCCTCCTCCTCCTCCT
>NNCF01125793.1:92559-136358 GCA_002313205.1 Laupala kohalensis | reverse complement strand
AAACTGGGACATTGAAGTGAAAATCCACAAATTTTGTTCTGACCCCATCGGGAATTGAACTTGGTGATGAGCGAGAACACTGATCCCTGAGCCACCGGAGGGGCTGCCCCAGCACTTTTGGATGGCAGTGTTTTTTTTTATCTTTGGCAAAGTCCACGCCGGGAGCGAGCGGTGTAGGAACGGTGCACAGGCGGTGCATCACCACCCCCCACCCCCCACCCCCGCCAGCGAACGCTTGCGCCGATGTTGTTTCTTCGTGACGACGCAACCCCGCCACCGCTGCCACCACGACGCGTCGGGCGCGCATGCGCTTCGCGAGGGAGGGTCATCGGCCGCCGCCTCCGTCGCCACCAGACTCACATTCTCAATAGGACTCTGTAGCCAGGACGAGCCAGCACGTCTCGCGTGGATGGACAGGATACGTTATACGCGTTGGAGCGATGATCAGCGATAAGAGGAAAGAGAAGAGCAACGCGACGCTAACCTTCACGTGATGACAAATGAGGGAGTTTATGTCGGCACTGCGACCGACGATAAAAGCAATGAAAATCCTTTACTACGTTCTCTTCGCTCTTATCGAATCTAGGGTCGCCATTATTATTGCGGCTTTAGAGATTGTATTACATTGTTCTGCGATGGATTTTAGACAATTGACAAAAGTTGCGTCCACCGAAGAGTCCCATTGTGAAATAAAAAGAATTATAACCACTACAGACGATGCGATTATGGAAATGAATTGAACAAGTAAATTTTGTGAGGTTATGTTGAACAATCAGCTGAACACAGGCTGAGACGCTTTGAGCATGCGCGGACGTATCAACGACGACTCCTATCGTCGCTGCAACATAAATGGAGTCGTGCGGCGTCGCGCAGCTCCGTTCTCCACTTCACCCTTCTCTTTGTTAGTGTCGTTGATCGTTGCTCCAACATAATCGTGCCATAATAGTGCTGGAGGCGTATGTAATGTCCTCTGCACATATGAGTGGGTGATGTTTTCATCGAATACATGTCATCTGCCACCAATTAAAATGTATCATTTATCACCAGTCCTGTCGGGAGAAGGGAGTGATTCAGGTCTTTCTCGCTACTTCAGCAGAGAAAAAAAAATCTATTTCCGATTTACAGGGAAAGGAAGAATTCTTTGATAGCAAGGTCCCTGCTGTTAATATTCTACTCAAGAGTATTTCATTATAAAAATTATGATTCTAACGTTTTTACCTTCTGGTGTAATAAATCAAGTGAAATATTAAAGGAAATAAACCGAACTTGCCAGGAAAAGCAAACGTAGACTTTATCATTATCGGTTTTAAAGCTTCCTGTTATAGAGTTTACTGCGTTAGGGTTAGCCGTATAAAATAAATTAAAAACAAATGATAAGACGCAAATCAGTTCAGAGGAGAGTGAGACAGAAAAAAAGTGAAATGAATGTTCAGCATAAAGATTGGTATATGGTGTTCTTGCTTCAATCTCGATTCTGTTAGTATACCTGTACTACTACAGACGTCAGGCAAGTACAGGACGAAGCAGGTTTAACCCAACATGAGGAAAACCCCTCTGGTAGTTCAGTGCTCCGGGTTCGATTCCCAGAGGAACCAGATACAATTTGTAGCTTTCCACGTCAATGTCCCAGTTCATACAGCTGTGACCATTGAAAAGCGAATCCTCCTCCTCCTCCTCCTCCTCCTAGTATCAATAACCCGTCACTACTACTAACACCACCTCTTGAGCTACGTTGTAGGTAAATCCAGCTAACCGGTCCACCTACTAACAATAGTCCACCACCCATTTCCTATCTCCTACGCCCCTTCTAGATAAGCTTCACTAGCACGCTACGTTTCCCATTTACAAAATACTACGAAGAAAGAAGAAGAAAAAACATGAGGAAAGAACTTCCCTCTTCAATTTTTTTAAAACCACGAAACGCAACTCAGGACTCGCATGTTCCCGGTTTCTGCTCGCTCACACAACGTACAGAAACTAGTGGTGCAAAACCATCGCACATACTTTCTCGTATACGTTTCTCAGTCTGCACTAAAGAGTGACTACGAAGAAAGAAGAAGAAAAAACATGAGGAAAGAACTTCCCTCTTCAATTATTTTTAAACCACGAAACGCAACTCAGGACTCGCATGTTCCCGGTTTCTGCTCGCTCACACAACGTACAGAAACTAGTGGTGCAAAACCATCGCACATACTTTCTCGTATACGTTTCTCAGTCTGTACTAAAGAGTGACATGAAAGAGATCTATCAGAAGAGGGAAATTTATTGCATGACTCTCTATACTTTGGTCGTCTTAATGTTACTCAATGACGAGAATAACCATTCCTTCACCTCTCTTAACAACGCGCCACTTCGTATCTACGAGGTTCAACTCTTAGTCACCTTTGTCAATTTCTTTATTTAACGCTTCATTACCATTATAATGTTATTTTTGCAATCTACATTGAATTACAAAGAAAATGGATCTGAACACTATATAATTACGACAAAATTAAAAGTTTAGGTCAGGTTGTCTTCCATTTACTGTTCATCCAATCCCTTTTAGTTTAATCGTAACTATATTGTTTTGGACTTTAATTTTATTCGCTGTTCAATATACCTATAAAATAATAAAACCCATCGTGACCCGGGTTTTTCTCCGGTTTTTCTTCGTATAAATGCGGATTTTTTATACAGGTTCTCTAGGCTTTTGCCTATTGAAACAATAAATCGTAAATTTAACCTAATTTCAATTCTTATGATTTATAAACACTATATTCAAAATAATCTGAAGTACGATAATAATTCGTACACGTGAAATGAATTTTTTGTGTTAAATTACAAACGTGTTGATATTCTATTAGTATTATAACTCGTAGCTAACTTTTGATCTTATCTAGGAGTTTGCTGATATTTTTTTAATCCGCCTCTGCCTTAGGGTCCTTGATCGGAATTCAAGGGATGGTCCCTTGTTTGCTTCCGGAGAGTGAATTAGTTTATTTTCCTCCACGTGGTCGTATGCATTTTGTTATTGCCTTTTTGACGGTAAATTTATTATTATTATTGTTAAATTATTGATTTTCTATCCTTAACGTGGTGTTAAGAGCCCGATATAAATAAAATTGTAATTGCTCACACCTGTGCATCGAAGAGTGCATTAAGCACATGAACAAAATTGTCTATCAACTACTTCACATTTATTTAGTTGATTTGCGTTCGGAATTTTAGAAAGTCGGAAGGTGATATAATAGATCGCGTTTAGATCACACTTCTGTTCGTGTGCGATCTCACCATGCATTCGTGATATAAATATAGTGCAAGAAAGTCATTTTACAAGATTTCTTTGAAATGAATGAATTACAATTAATTTCAGCCCAGTGAAATTAGTGACGTTGTGACCGAATACGGACATTGCGAGGGGTTATGGCTGGTGTAGTGGTTAGGGTCCTTGCGAACAGGACAAGGATTCTCGGGTTCGAATATTGGTTTTATCCGAGACTTGTGTCTACCTGCAGCTACGGGGAACTACTTAAACAGTCTTCATAAAAAAATGGTTTAATGTTTTATGGTGAATCGATGTTATGTCTTGTTTGAAAAATCTTATGAGTATATGATCAAGGTTTATATCCAATGTACCACAACCGTGACAGACAAGCGTCTTGAACGACACGGCCTAAAATCTTTATCAATGTGCGGCTACGTGAACGAATAAAACAACGTGCATTCTGTGCGTTGCTTTTTCTGCTGTGGGATGCCGCCGCCGGTTTCTCGTATTGCTTCGCTCACAAGACTGACTATTTGATCAGGAAGGCGATGGGAACATCTGAAACTGGGAGTCCAAAAATTTAGGAGATGGTTGGCCTAATATAAATAAAAAAAAATTGAAAAATTTGAATCACAATTTTTTTTTATTTTAAGACTCTTTTTAAAATCTAAATTAATAAACTTTTTAATTTACTTTAAATAAGTTGTTTGCAACCAGAAAAATGGAAAAAAATTCATTTTGGTTAAAACTTCACAATAAACAATTTTTTACTTCAACATGTTTAATCTATCACAATTCAAAAATCATTTTCAAAATACTACTACTTTAATTATGGTTATAAGTTGAAAATTTCAAATCTCCCGCACATTTTGAGACTTCCAAT
This sequence comes from Laupala kohalensis, assembly GCA_002313205.1. Classification (NCBI taxonomy): domain Eukaryota; kingdom Metazoa; phylum Arthropoda; class Insecta; order Orthoptera; family Trigonidiidae; genus Laupala; species Laupala kohalensis. The sequence continues at coordinate 132,231 of NNCF01125793.1, read as the reverse complement.
GAAATTTATTGAGGATGTGTTTTCCACTTTGGTAAACATGCACTCAAAAACAAGAAAAGGAAGTGCTACGAAGCATGTATTTTAACACAAAACAGTTAATAAATGCATTTATATTTTACTTAAATTAATTTTAAATTTTCATTTGTGAAGGAAAATTAATTTTAATTTTATTTGACGTAAATTCGCTTATATAATTATACATATTCCATAAACAAAAATGGGCNGCTTATATAATTATACATATTCCATAAACAAAAATGGGCTCTAATGACCTCGATGTTGACGAGCCCTAAAGCCACACAAAAAAAACATAAACAAAAAATAAAAACATAAAAATTCAGTACACCAAAAAGCAGGTGAATCTAGTAGGTATGGGGTCTAGTAGCGCTCTAGTGAGCAAAGCGAGAACCAAGCGTATTCCCGTTTGTTTTTTTTAGCATTCCCGTCATTTCCTAGTTAATGGTCTTTGACATTTGATACTTGCTTACGTCACAAGCAGATATTACTTGTTACCAGTATTTCCTCTTTCGGACGAGGCAGAAATAAAAACCAATCTCACAAGAAAAAGACCAAGAAGATCAAATATGTTCTTTGTTTTCCACCGATGGAACACGTTTCATGTAACCAAACTCATTAAGATACATTGGGACGCGCACACCGCGTTTCACACACAAAGTAAGTTTCATTGAAACGCGATGGTGTAGAAATCAGAACCTTCAGTTTCCCTAACATTACTACACGTACACTGACGACACGACTGTCTGTCGTAAGGGATTTTGTCGTCGGGGTGTACAGTGCCTTTGCAGTAAACGCCCGGCCCGATCCTTTGTCGGGCGCGGACGACGACAGATTACCGTTTTCCTAGTGGACAGTGAGAGCGGTTTCATTGCAAACTAATGGCACCTGCGTTACATATTTCAAGAAGACAGGAAGTCGCATATTATTTTATGTAGTCAACCATTTATCAGAAAAGACTTTCATAAAAATTTGAGATTTTAAAAATATCTTGTAGGGGTCGCTATCAAGCTTTACCATTAAAAAAAAAGAACTTAAAATGTTTAGAACTTGGTATCGACCTCTAAAATATATTTTAAAAATTTGAAATTTTATGGAAGTCTTTATTTCGTCCAAAATTTGCTTGGAATTGACCCCTAAAAGTATTTTTTAAATCTGAAATTTGCGAGATAGTCGTTTTTACAGACACATAACGGAAGATATGAACTTGTCTGTCCGGGACAAACCGCGTCTTAGTAGATAAAAGTACCAACGTTTCGGCCATCATGCTGTGGCCTTCTTCAGGGTAATGTCAGAGTCGTACAGACCTAAGTCTTGGCAGAGTACGACGGCGACTTAGGTCTGTACGACTCTGATTACCTTGAAGAAGGCTACAGCAGGATGGCCGAAACGTTGGTACTTTTATCTACTAAGACGCGGTGTGTCCCGGTCAGACAAGATCATACTGACTCCGGTCGCGGAAGCCTACGTTTACAAAATGGTAAGGTGTCCTGTCCCAATTTCCAAAGTTGATTTTTAAGAATCATCCTAACCCACACGGTATAGCCTATATGAATGAAAAATTATTTTATTTGTAAATATGCATTATTTTTAAAATATCAATTTTGAAATTTGGACGTTTCCCCCCACCCCTCCCTCCATTTAGAATGGTTCCATTTGCCCCGAGGGTACTATTGGTAGTACTATTCTAATCTAAGTAGAAATAACACGAAATACCATGTGAATAAATAATAATATTTACTACGACACTTATTTGAAGGTTCATTTTATTTTTTTGATTATTTGATGTAAACTTTTGGGTATGAACTCTCGTGCTTTTTTATTTATAGTTGTATAATTGAAGCTTCCGAGGATTGATGGGGATGAGTCCACTTTCCTAAATTTATAGGAGACACTGTTTTCCTTACTTGTTGACATGGAGAAATTTACTTCTTCTTAATGGACTTCTTAATGGTTTGAATCCCGTTACGAAAAATATTTTATCATCTGAACATTTTGAGAGCAATTCGAGCGAAGCTGGGTCACCAGGATATCAGTATTTTAATCGTCACAAGAAGTATTTGTATTGAAGTATTTCATTCTACTATGTACATTTTTCAAAATATTGTTTTTGTAAAGATTCTTCTTCTCATTTATTGTTATTTATTTTCATTAGGGTTTTAGGGCTCGCCAACACCTAGGTCATTAGGGCCCTATTACTCAAGCAATGATTCGTTCGTCTCACTCGCCGATAAATTAAAAAATAATGAATCGTTTACGTATGCACCTGTATGCACGTGCAGATGGTCAGCTTTTCATGATCAACTCAAGCTGATGAGAAAATAACAGTGAAAATGCAGTGAACCAATCGGAATAGAAGTTTTCACTAATTCATCATTGTCGCAGTCTCGAAACATTTGGTTTCCCGGTTAAATCTGATCATGGTTCAAACAAATCACATCATTGATGAAACGCAAGAAAACTAACCGAAATCGTATAATTTAACTGCGGTCAAATTAAAAACGGTCAGATAAAATTTAACAGTTTGACAACATCGGTCATTTTCAAGAACAGAAAGGGGTCGAGGTATGAAGGGGATATAAGTGAATCGATTCGAAATAGAGATAACGGCATTGAGATCGATGCATTGAATCCTACTGCATCTATTACATTACTTTTTCGAGTTACAATCGTACTCAGTCCATCAAGAAGAAGTAAATTTATCCACGTCAACATGGTTCACTTAGTTATACTACTGCCATGAACATAACGAATAATCATTCCATCCGTAACTATTTTGCAAATTTGGTAACTGCGCAGTTTACGTTGCCCATGTAAGATGTTTTTTGTGTGTGTCCGGGTAATTCTGAAATTATATGGAATTGATACTCCGTATTTACGCGATAGAACACATACGGAGAGTAAATAGAAAATAATAACCATTTGTCTTAAATTGTGCTTGCTTCTTCTATTCACACTTTCGTAAACAAATGAAAATTATCTATTCATTGTAACCCACAATAAACCCTATTTATAATATTAGACATACATATTTATTTATGAGAAGTGTTGACTACATGTTGACTACCGTGAGAAAGCATTCGCCGTCCCTACGACACAGATCAGTGACGAACAGTCTTAAAAGAAGGTATTTTGCCTCCGATTAGTAATCACTTATTCTTCAGGTCTTTACTTTCTAATTATTCATAGGTATAAGGAAAGTATAATGAACGTCAGAAAAATAAATCGAGATCTCTTCAGGTCTGTACGTTGATGGCGTGTTTGTGATATATTTTTGTTTATTATATAACACACAAAATAATTAACAAATTGTTTATAACAAATAATAACAAAAACGTCGCCAGCCCCCTCTCCCCCAAAACGGATTCGAAAATTACACAATGCTGAGTGTTTCAATTTCGTACAGTTTTGTACAACAATCGAAAATGTTGTTAATCTATTATTAACAAAAATATTGAGGAAAAGATCACCAGCCCCCCCCCCCGGCCTATACACTGTTTCAAAAGTTGAACGGTTTTATTATACAGTAATATTAGCTGTAGCACGATAGCTCCACTTGCATGATAATAACAACAAATTGACACGTAATAGAAAAGAGATCAATAGAAATGCGAAAGAACTATAAGACTTAGTAACAGGTCACAAGGAAGCAGAAGAGACCAACAACAATATTTTTCCTTGTGACCCTTACGTTCAGCATCGTTCAAGACATTGGTAAATAAACGTAAATACAAAGATTTTAAGATGCAAAAAATATGGCGATAGTTTCTTGAATAATATGCATTGTATAATTTTGTACTGCTGATTCTGAATTATTTAAAAAAATTGTTATAACTTAATTTAGTTTTTCATGTCGCGGTTAATAGCATAGGATTTCATACATTTCCATAATCAAGTGTTCGTAATAACCAGTCTAAAGTATTTTGATCACCATTAAACATCTTAAAAATACTTTTAATATCTTTAAATTAGTATGAACTTATATGGAGAAATTTACATGGACTTCCTTTTTTTGTACTGGCAAAGAATGGGTTTCGCATGGGAATACAATGGTGTTAAAACTGTCATACCTTATATGCGACATTTTAAAGAAAAAATTAACAAAAGCTTCAAAACACTTTTATATCTGAAACGTTAACAGTATTACGTAACAAGATAATATAATTCTCGTCAAACTGTGAGTCAAACGAAAATCTGACTTAAAAATACATTCACAAAGTAATTGCCCTTGTCCAAGAGTAATATTCTAATTAATAAATAATTATAACTCGTTATGTGAATCTTTTCAAGTTTCGTGAACAGTCGACAACTTGACTTAAGTCAACACGGATGTAACACCTAAACCGTGATTGAAATTCTCTTACCGAGATCACTTAAGCTGGCAATGAAGCGAGTAAAATATACTAGGATTCGTGTAAAAGTGGATAAATAATATTCAATACGGCTGTCCAGGGAAGTTAAAAAAACATAATGCCAACTTCAACAAAATAAAGCTCACACTCGTTGCCATCACGGGAACAGCTCCGTGTTTTTGTAATCAGCTGAAGTTTTGTGAGGTTATTGTCAGGCAAACATCGTGTGTAATATAGATATAGTGGAACTGAAAGAGCTAAGATGTTATATGTATCCTGAGATGTCATCCAGCGATGTGGGAAGTAAGTCTGGAGGTGGATTTAAAAGTTTGGCGCCCCTACGCAGTAATAAATATAGCGCCCTTTTCGAGCAGATTTTGTATACATAAATTGTAATTCGGTTATAATTTTGAATTATAATTATACATTTTATTTCTTTTGATTGTATATATTTATCAATGATTTGTATTTTTGTTTTTATTATTCATATCAGTGGCGGTTCCAGGGGGGGGGGGCACGTGCCCCTCGCAAAAACGAGATTGAAATAGAGAAGGAAGGTTTTTTTACTTAAAGAATCAGGAAGCCCGTAGAAAACCACAAGACGATCTAATAAAATCTGTGTAAATAGACGACTTCGTAGGATAAACATGAGACTTTGCTTCTAAAGATTCCATTGCAAAGACGGCAACATGAGATATTTCACTGTTTTTAGCGTATTCGCACTCCAGCGAGATTCCGAGCCACTTATCTCATTGAAAATTACAATCAAAATTTACAATAGAAAAATAAACGAAACAGTGTAATAAATAAAAGAAAACAAATAATTTTTAATTCGAATAATGCTACTTCGTTAGTACAATAAATTAATGATGGAAATTGTTATAAGTTTTTTCTTATAAAACGTGTAATAAGTAACCTTTCACTATTCATGAATGATATGAAAAAAATTTTATGGGCCCCTCCCAAAATCAAATCCTGGATCCGCGCCCGATTCATATCTATTATTATAAGGTACAAAGTAGTATAAACATATTTACATATAATTTGTACTTACTCAAAAGTTAAAAAAAAGATTTAAAATTATAGAACAGACTTAGCAACATTTCTAATTTAATAATAATATTATATTTCTTTCTCTTTTTTTTCGCCCCCAAATCTTGCCCCCAAGGCAATTGCGTATATTGTCTATGCCTAAATCCGCCTCTGAGTATGTCACACAAAAAATTGGCAACAAATTCAAGTAATTTTTTTTTCAAAATCGCTGGAAACATAATGTGGTAAATTACGTGGTAAATAGCGTGGCTGCGAATTTGGTGCATCGCAATAATTTCCTATAGATACTTGTTAAATGTATGAAATAGTTCGTAGCTACACAGTAAATGATAATAGAAAAACTCCAATCTTTCCCCACCAAGTTAGTGTTTGTTAGGGAGGGTGACCTGAGGTTTTCCATTTTCACATGAATCCTAGTGTAGTACACCCAGTCATTTTTTTTTCGCTTCGAGAGAACTTAACTTAAGAAAAAAGAACATGAATGGAAACACACTGTGTTTATTAGTTTATTGTATATTAGTCGCTGTAAATTACCATATTATCCTAAACATGCTCATTGGCAGTTTGTGACAGCTCTCTCGACATTAATTATTAATTAATTTATTTTTTGTCAGCCTGATTCGTTTGATGTTGGTACAGAGTTCGTACTCAATGTAGCCAACGCTTTTACTTCACCATCGTTCATAAGAGAAATAATATTTATACCTCGCGTTATGTTGGCAAGACATCAGAATTTCTGAAAACTTAAATCCGTCGCCAACCTAGGACATCAGTACAATTCACGTGCTCCTGTGGCGCTATTCTGTTCTTTCTGCATCGAGCGTTTGGAAAGAATATTACCTTGTGTCATAGTGTGTTGTGTTATTAATTGGCATTTTGGTGTAGCAAGTAGTTTCTTTTGTGACTACTACTGATATTTATTTGGCTATAACTTGAATTCGTAGTTGGCAATTCGTGTTAGGCAGCCATGTTCCATTATTTTCGTCAAAGTTACATGACTTTGAGCACATTTGTTTCGGTCGTAATTCGTATGTTTAATTCCCAGCCGGTTGCCATGACGATGTGGGCGTAAGCAAGGAGACTGCCACGCGCTCACGGTGGCTCAAGACGAGGCAATGGGGGCGGGTGGAGCAAGGAATGTCAAGGCATCCAATGACGCAAAGCCCCCTTCTACAGCGCTCTGGGAGCTCCTCTCACTCACCGGCGCGAGCAGCGAAACGAGTCTCTCCCCACCCCTCCTCGTCCCTACCAATCTCCTCCACCAAACTCACCAGGCGGAACAGTGTGCGCGAGGTGACATCTCTACGGTCGAAATTAGCGTCGTTTGAAATGAGAGTTATCACACTGTACCACTTGATACGGAAAGTGGCAGCTAACAGCTTGTGACACTTCCCGGAACACGGACCAATCCTTCCACCCTGGATGGGCGCACCACACGGCTTCTTTGTGGTCGAGCTCTTCGTCGCTTAACTGCACCCAAATTTTACAGCAAATGTTATCTATTTTAATTAACGTTTTATTTTCATTTTAATGTTTTTTTACGTTCTTTTTCATTTATTTTGATCTTAGATTCTAGATCACCCTGCCTTTAACAATGTAATTACAGGGTTATGTTTTGATTAATTTCCATTTCCAAACTCCTTTTCTTATCTATTGTCATACCACTCTGTCTATTCCCTCTAATGGCATCCCGAATAGTTACAACTTTTGTAACGTATTCCGAAAATAAATTGAATTTAGATTCGTCTTCTATTAATTTTCCTGGTTTCTGTTATCAAAAATGTCTTTACGATTATAATCTTTTAAAAATTTAGCTCACTCCTCGCCATAAAAATCACGTTCCTAAAGTACATGGTATGAGTCTTCTTCACCCCTGCCACACAAACAATTTGTCTCTACATCCTTTCCAGCCCACTTTATGTACGTCAAAAACAGTTTTGTTTTTTTTACAATCTACACATAATTACAAAGAAAATGAATCCAAATATAATATAATTCCGACAAAATTAAAACGTTCTTTTTTTCCACTTACGGTTGATCCCATGTTTTTTTAATTGTTATCGCAATTATATTTGGACTCGTTTTATTCCTGGTTTCATGTAGAATAAAATATTACATCATAAAAATTTTCCAAAAAGGGTGAAATGTTGAAGGGAGTGTCTCGCAGGAGGTTTCTTCCAGTGATGAAAAGATACGTAAATCAAGCTCCTTGGACCCTGTGTTATTTTGGAACATCTAAAACACACTCTTCAGAGGAAGTGGGGGTGGTTCTTCATGTAAGGGTGATTTTTTTTATCTTAGCTTTCACAGGGGACATTATTGAGTCCGTATACGTGAGACTAGCTCTTGAAGTGTTATATTTGTGCTTGCTTTTCTCGTAATTTGCATATCTCTTCACTCTGTGGGAGTCATAGCGTGACAGAAGTGGCACCGACGCTTTCCAGAGATGGAGTTTCTTGATAATACATGGGACTTTCGTCACCCCAAATTTCACTCCGACGCATTTTAAAACAAAGATGTTACGAAGCGATGAAGTTACTGCTACGCAAATATTGACACGCAGAGTAAAACTAACTCAGATAAATCGGCCATCAAGATAAGTTTCTCGCATTTTTTATTTCTTTGTTTGAGTAAAGTGTTGTGTCGGGAAAAATACCAGAGTCTTTGGACTGCCAACTGATTCCGCTGACATTTTAATCCACTTTGATAATCATTGTATAGACTGATTGGTCCATTTTAAAGGAATAATTAGCATAGGTGGAATTAAATCACTAAAAGATCTGAAATCGGCATAAATAAGCAGAGGAGTATCAACTTATTGTGATTTCGAGTTGAAAAGCATACCTCACCTGCCATTCAAACAAAATTATTGGAATAACTGTTGATGGAGAAATACATTGTATGCAGCAAGATCTTATTTTCTTACAAAGACTAACTTTCAAACCACGAAACAGATGCAAGTCCACTTTGATTTGAAGAAAATTTCCCTAGGATTTTTATAGATAATTTTTATCTATATGTCACCGAAAGATATTTCACTTTCTCTGAGGTGTGATGCAGTAATCACGAAATTGTTGCGCTCGGCCGCCGTGTTCTTACATGCTCTTATGCATTTCAAACGAGTCAAGGGAGTTCCTGAATATTGTTAACTGATGAATACAAATTAAATCATTTTTTTCTTCAATATTGTTCGTATTATTGTGTTTTAAAACAATTAGAAAAAAATTAAGAAAACAATTATTTATACGTATGTTTCCGTTGACCTGATAGATTTAGGCAACCCAACCGCGTTTTGTTTGTTTGCCTAATAAATAATATCTCGTATGATATAGGAAAACAGACGGGTGAAGGTATTTTAACCACTCGTGAGATTTATTATTTATTTTGGTCCACTGAGTCGTGGTTTGCAACTACTGTGCGGTGTCTGCCAGCTGTTGCGCCCGCGTATGTGCAGCGGCCCCGTGCCCCTTCACGGGTTCTGGACCCAGCTGCCCCTGCGAGACTTCCAAGCACGCGCGCGCCTCTATACGGGTTGAGGTCCAGGGTGGAGGGCGTATTGCTTCTGGATTTACGAGTTAGTTGTAGATTAACTTCTTGGGCATCGGTTGGACGGCACAATGTGTATAGAGGAGAGGTGGGGGCTATGACTGCTTAAGGTAGTACCGGTGTAAGTAGAATTAAATCACTAAAATATCTGAAACCGGCATAAATTTACAGACTAACCTATACTAACTGAGATTTCAACTCGAAAAACATACCTCACTGGCCATTTAAATGAAACAATTGCAATTATAATTGTTTTGAAATGCATTGCTTCTTATAAAAAAAAACAACACTTATTTTCAAGAAAAGACCAACTACTAAATCACGAAAATGATTGAAAATTACTTCGATTTGTAGTAAAGGTTCCCTAGTATTCTTTACATCTGTATGTCACCGCACATTACCAAAAGATCTTTTTTTTTTTTTGCGTGGTGTGATACATAAATCACGAGAAAGTCGCGCTCGGTTGCCTGTTCTTGCATTTAAAACAAGTCTAGGGAGTTCCTGCATATTGTTAATTCTGTAGTGTTAACCAGTGGCGGATCTTGACCGTAATCAAGGCGGGTGGGGGGTGAACCTAAATTTGAATATGGAAAGGGCAATTCAACCGGGGAAGAATATGGGGAGCATTTCTGTTTGGAAATTGTAGTTTTACAACACAAATTTTATAAATATTGTTGTAAATTAATACTGATTATATATTTTAATATAACACATCAATTCAACAAATACATAATTATCAATTCATTAAATAGAGATCAACTTTATTAATTGTTTAAAATGGCAAATACATATTAAAGGATTAAGATACATTTTACCAATTTCAATGTTATCTGTTGAATGTTCATGTGTTTAATGGGGGGGNCCCCCCCCCCCACTGCTGTTAACTGATAGAAATTAAATCATGTTTCTTTATAATTCATAATGTTGTGTCGTACAACAATTTCAATAAAAACGAAGAAAACTATCATAGTTCTCAGTTGTTTGACTAACATGGAGCACTAGTCCCACCTTAAATTAGGATGAGTGACTTTACGTCTTTTTTGAATGAAGTAATATTATCCATTAACTTGTCGAAGAAAATTTCTCCTTGTGGGGCTGATATGGGTAAAAAAACGTATTGGAGTTGTACGAGATCTTATGGATAAATTATATTTAATTATATTCCCATGCAATTTATAATATAATATATACAAAAAGACTACCACACGTCACAAATTTCATATAGATATTTTTTAGGGCTCGCCAACATGTAGGTCATTATTGCCCTTGCTTGAGGAGGGAAAATGCAGTTTCGCACCTTGGGGAAGAGCCGAATTTCGCGACCAAACCCACTAAACGAACCCTCCTGAATTGACGAAATACAAGTAACTCAATACAAAGATGGTAGGAAAGGATTAGACAACAGTTGCCTGCTGCGTTATATTAAGAAATAGATATATTCAGTAAATTTTAATTCTCAAAGAAAGGAAAAGGAAGAGTGAATGGAAAGATGAAAATGAAAGGGAAAAAAAGAGTGCAAATTAAAACCCTCCCGAGAATTTGTGGAAGGACCCCGATCTACTTATGAAATTCAATTCTTTACTAACAATATAGATAAAAACAGTAAGAAATTTGCTTTGCCATTCCAGACAATAAAAAGCAAGTTATTAAACAAAAACAGGCGCAAAACTAGAGAATTCTAGTCGAATATGGACATCGTTCTTGAAATATTTTTGTTTCAATTTAATGGGTATATTTGATTATTCGCAGTTCGTAATACACCATTATCCAGTTATTTTGTACAATATTCAGATATATCTGGTTTTAGTGGTTTATATAACTAAAAGAATAATAATACGGGCAGTGGTGGATCTAGAGCGTAGTCAAGGGAGGGACTAACCGGGAGAGATCTGTTTGAAAATCATGGTTTTACGATACAAATCTTGTAAATATTAATTTTTATATGAAATACATCAACTCATAAAATACATAATTAACAATTCACAATATTATATAGTAACCAAATTTATTAATTGTTTAAAGTGCCTTTATCTGTTGAGAGTTCACGTCATATTGGAGGAGGGGGGGTTGCTACAGCCCACTTAGCACCCCCCCCCCATAGATCCACCATTGAATAACGGAATGTGAAACAATGATTCATATTTTATGTTTTTGGTGTATCGGTAATGTAAAGTTTTAATAGGACGTATAATAAAGCGGAAAAATTTAATGAAACGTTTTTATTACTAAGTATTTTATTTCGTTTAGTCACATATAGAAAAATATTTTCAGTTGTTATTTAATTACTTAATCTCTACACCACATGTGATTGATTTTCTAGTACACCCGCGAAGTGTTTGAAATAAAAATAAATATCTGTTAAATCTTGTTAGAAATTTGTAAAATACGTACCTCTTTCACCAACTGGTATAGGATATTATTTATTATAACATGTTAACGCGATTTATTGCACTATCACAGTTTTTTTTAAAAAGTCCTGCCACTCTGATAAAGCCATAAGAAACATGAACCAATTTTTTTTAATTCGTAAAATAATAATAAAAATTGGAAAAAAATATTAGGTGTAGAAAATAATAAAAATAAGAATGAATCAACTACACAAAAGAAAGAGAAGAGTGTAGTAAATTTAGACACGAAATTTAGAATGTATTGAATGTTTTAGCTCCGTAATTCTTTCGAAACAGTGTATTTCTGAAAATGACATTCGACATTCAACGATATATTATTCAAACAATACGTAATGTAACCTACACTTATCTGATTCTGTTCCCTCTTCTTTCGAGAGAATATAAGTATCGGTCTCTCTACTCTTCCACATTGCATCATTCTATCGCTTATAAATATGCGAAATTTAAGAGCAATCTGTGTGTTCCAAGGAGTTAGTGCGTCAGAGAAAATGGTGGGTTGCTCACCAACAAACGATTACCGAATCCCATTATTTTGTTCGTACATAAAGTACTCGCGTGTTCATGTAACATCAGCTACGTTTCATTTTCACATGACGTAACATTAATAGCCCTACCATTAGTTTCAATAAAATTATTATTTTTTTCATTTTATAAATAGAACGTTTTTTGTTTTTTTTTAACACCTCGTCTCTCTCTTTATCTGTGCTACAAGTTAGAAAATACAAAAAGCTTCTGTGAGTCTGTCAATAGAACTATTAACAATCGGTTAACAATTGTGGCGTGAAGTTTCAATGTCGTTTCTAGGCCAGTTGCTCTAATTAATTTATATGAGTTATTAATTTTTTGATTATACTTTGCAAAACTGCGGTTACGTTTGGCTTACGTATGGTCACCAGGTAAATGGCTCATATAATGAATGTTCTTAACGTTTCAATATTTCAACCTTAGTTTAAGAAAACACAAAAACCGTCCTATGTACATGATTTAAAATTTTTTTTACTGAAATTCATGGTAGTGTTTATCGCTATTGATATTATGACAGTTAAACGTCTCATGTACTGTAATTAGTTAATAAATCATTTTGCATTCACTAAAACTCTTTCATCTTGAGTTATTTATCTGCTTATCGACAAAGAACAGATGAAAATTGTTTAGTTGCTCAAGTAATTAATGTGGCGCTCATCGTCTGACTGAGAGCGGGGAACCGAACCCGTCTTCTCTCAATCTACAGTACACTGGAAGTGAAAAATCTTACTTTACGGCATTGTTATTAATTAATTTACCTGTATTTTTGTCGTCCGTTGGTTTTAATAATGAACAAAATACTTACTGACTTCTTATACCTTTCAAATATTTTTTATTTATACTTCAAATTTAAAGGACTTCACCGGTTGAAAGTTTTCGTGTAATACATCAGGGTAAAGTTTTCTACATGTATGAACGTTAGTCATGTTTCTGATCTAGATGGTTTGTTTTATGAAAACATTACCCTTGTTATGTATCAGTATTTTCTCGTTAACTAGATGTAGTGAAGACCTCAATCACCGAAAAAAGTTTGTTTTTTTAATAAAAAGAAGAATAACTATATATTAAAGTTGTCTTTATTATTAAAGTTCCACGTTGAGATGGTCATAAAAAGAAAACTACGGAAAAAATGTTACCAAACTTGATAAAAGTTTACGGGAAGTAATTGGATTTTATTTTCCAAAAGAAAAAATAGTTCCTGTAGTTAAAAAAATCACTAGCGGGAAATGACGCTGTACTGAAATAAGGCAAAGGTTTAAAGTGTTTTAATTGCGATTAAAACGTGACGCAGACCACGTTCAAGGTGTCGTCCAATATTTTATAAAACCAAGTTTTTAAATCCACCGCATTTTTAAGCAGTTCTCAACAGTGCACTTAGCATATCAGGGGGAATGTGTTAGACATGTCGGTGTATCGCATTTGTAATTACGCCAAATTGTTTGTTATCATCATAATCAGCGACCCTCATAGCCAGAAATCACGTGGTTCGAGGTCTGGCGGCCGGGGTGCCCAAGAAATGGGGAAGTGTTGACTTTCTACAAAACACGCCTTCGTAATAGCACATAACCTGAGAAGCGCGCTCTTGCGTCGTCACTCACAACGTCGACTCTTCAACAGTGACGAAGAGGCGCATTTTTCAAGCTGAATAATCAAATGCCGTGTATTGCGGACTACCGGGAATTGAACCCGGGACTCCTGCTTTGATCGCAGGGTTGTTGACCACTACACCACTCATTTCTAAGCGTAAAGATGAAATAGTGGTCGACACTGCGATCAAAGCAGGAGTCCCAGTTGGATTCCCGTCTTGTCGCTATCTTCACCTGATCAAAAGTTATTACATATCATCCACACGTTTAGGTACACGGAAGAAATACTTGTATTTTGTCCAGAAGTTTTCCTTTTATTGCCATTTTTTAATTGTAGTATTTGTAAATGGGAAATGTAGCTTAGTGCTATTGATGCTTATCTACATGGAGCGATAGGAGGTAGGATGTGGGTGGTAGGGACTATTGTTAGTAGGTGGGCCGCTTAGCTAAGTTTACCAACAACTTATCCCACGTGGAGGGGTTAGTAGAAGTGGTTGTGGATACAGCTGAATGAACTGTGACATTAATGTGAGAAGCTACAAATTTTTTTGACCCCACCGGGATGACTTGGTGATGAGCTAGAACGTTACCACCTGAGCCATGGAGGGGATTCATCTTAATTTGAATTAGAAAGATTCTGTACAATAGTTTTGTTTCTTCATTATCACCGCGGTTTGTGTCGTGACGTCATTCTATTGACGAAACCTTACGTCATGGCAAGTGGAATGAAATCAACCTTCGAGTGAAGCACAGAGAAACAAAAGAACCGTGTTGTGCGTCCAACTCCTTGGTTCCCCAACTCAACGGTACAACTTCGTCCAGTAACGGCGTTGGACGCATTCCTCCGATCATCGACTTAACAATATCGTGATAACAATAATCATATACTCAAATCCTTTGCTCAAATGTCCCAGAAAATTTGTTAGTTCCTTTTCTGCGTAAACGGACGGAGCGAATCTCATAAATGAAGTATCGTACTTCTGAGCATTAAAAGGAGGTGTTTCGACCATTTCCTGTTATTTCATCTTCCATCTTCCATCTTCCATCTTTTCCTTTCCGAGATGACGCCATTTAAAATTACGTCAAGAAAAGACGCTACTTATTTGATGAAGATATTACTTGACTTCTTGACTATTAACAGCTCTGATACGTCTAAGTATGCTGGCACTTTTCATAACTGTTCTGATGTTCTGTATACATATCTGATGTACATAAGTAATAAATAAATAAATAAATAAATAAATAAATGTACTTTCAAAAGCAGTTAGAAACTGCCCATGACCACGTGGAGGACAACAAACTAATTTACTCTCCGGAAACAAATAAAAGAATAATACAAATTTAATACTAAAGTGGACTGCATACACTAGACCATCTCGCGGGAGCCGCACTGGTCGAATTTTCGCTTTCGAGGCATGACGCGGTTGCACCATCTCAATAAAATTCTTGTGGAATCTAAACTGTTTGTCAAAAATTTACGATTTAAAGATCTTTTATATCTTTGTAAAATGCACAAAACAAATAATCCATTAAATTTGACGATGATTGATTTTTTCCTTCTTAAATTACTCTCTTAAATAGAAGAATTTTAACCTTCTATTTTTAATAACGTTTTATCGATAATTTAGATTAATTTTTATAGACAGACATATGCTGTCGGGGACTTTTTTTGTGGAACTCTGTCAGGTAAACAATATTGCCTTTCTTAGTTGTTACATATCTGTAACCGTTTACGCAGCGTACACAAATATAACTCCCCTTTTTCCCGATTTTATAGATATTTATTGTCAATAACCATCTCTATCATTCTTACCACACATACAAACAATAAAAGTAAGCCTATGTTCATCCTGGACATCTGAACTATCTCCTTGCGAAATTTCATCACGATCGGTTCTGTGGTTCTCTCTTGATGAGGTAGCAAACGGACACACATTCGCGCTACGCTGTATATACTAGAATGGATGTCCTCGTAAGCATTAAGGTAGTACTGCACATTAACTCAACAATGTTAGATTTTGCTTATATTTTGTAAACTTGTTGATATTATGACTGTTAACAAGTGGACAAAGTTTCATAATCTTCACGAGAATAGTTTGCGAGTTATTGCGACTTTAATTTAAAATGGTCTCTTATGGGATTTCACGAATTTTTAACTTTAACTCGAAAAAACTGTATAAGCAAATGTAGGAATTTCTTAAAACTCTTGGGAATTATTCACTGGTATTCTGGAAGTATGAAATCCCTATTAGAATCATAAGTCACGGGATCTAAAATGAGATATTCGATAAAAAGTAAAATAATGTCGGGATACTCGAGATTACGGGAGTGAAGCGTGACAACGCTGCCCTACGTCGTTCCTATACGGAGAATGGTCTGGGTTATTTTCCTCTGATTCACTTCTTCCACTCACCTTCTCTTCCTCGATTTCCATAAATTACATTGTGCTTTTCGTTTGTTGAAAACTTTTTCAGACACTACTTTGCCTTTCCACGTAAACCGAGATGATTTTACATTCTTCACGTAATGAACGTCGGAAGTAACCTCAAAAACTTTCATCTGTTTACGCGTTGTCTGCAAGAAACATGCTCAGCTATGAAGTATGAAGCTACCAACTTGAGAAAATAAAATGCAACGTTGCC
Source organism: Laupala kohalensis (assembly GCA_002313205.1). Classification (NCBI taxonomy): domain Eukaryota; kingdom Metazoa; phylum Arthropoda; class Insecta; order Orthoptera; family Trigonidiidae; genus Laupala; species Laupala kohalensis. Next base: position 116,104 of record NNCF01125793.1, on the reverse strand, counting down.
GCGAGTGGATGGATTGAGACATGTGACAAATCCCCAGTGATCTAATACGTACAATCCAGGTACAGTCACATTAAAAGTTTGAAAATTTGGATGAATTTTCATCATTTACGACCACACCCACTAATTTAAAATGTTTAAACATACTTATCACGCTATTTTGAAATAAATTTTGCTATATGAGTAATCTAATGAAAATATTCCATAATAGTGAAGTTCATGAATTACATGAAGTCCATGTACTTTTGACAAGATCTTACGTAAAGTACTACCTTAAATGCGCGAAGAGTGTCTTATCTCTAGCACCTCCAAAAGCACAGCTCATTCAGTCTAATGGTAATTTAGATTCTCTCTTTCCTTGAAACTATGTTGAAGATTTTCTTCGCAACTAACTGCAGTGTCACGTCCATCTGTCCGCGCACAATGCTCGCTGGCTTCGGCGCGTTTGTCTCCTCTGCATTTCATTGAGGAGTCACGATCTCGCATCAAGCGAACGCTGACATTTGCATTCATTTGTTCTGTTCATGAGGTGAAAACACGACAGCATCGACGCACTTAATGAGGATGTTGCAGAAGGCCGTGGAATGCGTCTCAAGAAGATATTGACTCGGTGGATTATTCTCCTGCGCGGAGGTTACGTTAGCTTACATTTACTGGGACATTTACGGTGTTATAATTATGTGTGAATGGGTGTATCCATGGCCTCCTACAATTACTAGACTGGAATAGAGTTCTCTATAGGGGGGAGAAGCGACAACTCGAAGATAATTCGAAGGAGTATAGAGAAGATTCTGAAGCTTGGTGGATCTTCTAAGCGCGCATCAGCATCTAATAGCCACGCACCGTGACAAAAATGGCCGCCCTTTGATTTTGTTTACGTTGGTTTCTCAAGCGAAAGTGATGTTGAGAAAATCGTTTCTCTAAACTTATTTCAATATTTTCACTCAATCATCCTTAATTTCATTTTAAATAATTATGTCTTATTATGTCCAGTCTTATCCAGTCGGTCGTGCTGTAATCCTTCACGACATGCGCATCTCTGCAATGTTTACAAAATGGCTGTCATCTAACAGTTCCCGCTATAATATAGAGGGAGTGTTTCAGCGGAGTGTTTCTCTCCCTAATAAAAATACTCTAGGTTGGACTGTAATGCTTGGCAACGCCGGTCTCGTAGGCCAACCGGCCAAAGGAGAAGTATCTTAACTAACACATTCATTCATTAAAATTAACAATGAATTTTAAAGACAGATAGTTAATACTTACCGGGGGAAGGATGGGGATACAATAAAAACAAGTTGGAATGCATTTAAACTATGTTTATTAATATTAGGGAATGTTGTATTTTAACAGCTTTGTTGGAAATATATTGTCTTAAAATTAAATAGAATCGGATACACTAACAATCATTGCGTTATTTTCAACAATCAATAGTTACTTTTTAAATATTTACCTAAGATATAAAACAGGCCAATCTACCATGTTAAACATGCATTCATTATAGGTTACGTTTAAATAATACTTATAAGAATATATTTAGTTGTCAATATTATAGAAGCTAAAAAGAAGTGTAACACCAGAGTGAATGAATAGTTACGTCAAGTTCAGATTCTATGATTCAGGGAAATGAATATGATATGAATTACGCACTTCGTTACAATCCGTAAGCCATCCACTAGCTGAAATGAAATCAACGTACATTTAATGAAGCTAGCTACAATTTATTTTGGAATAAGAAATGGATAACAGTACGTATTTATTAAATGATTACTTTTATAAATATTAAATCCGCCACCGCCCATGGGTCCTTGATCGGAATTGATGGGATGGTCCCTTGCTTGTTTCCGGAGAGTAACTTAGTTTATTGCCCCCCCCCCCACGTGCACATACGCAATTTTGCAACTGCTTCTCTGACAATGAACTTTTAATTAATGTATTTATTTTATTTAACAGCTGGCCAGCGGTACACTGTTGTCACGTAACGCATGACCCAGTCTGGTAATTGTAGGAAGACTCGTGTAGCCCGAAACATATCTCCCGCTGTGCCTGCCAAATCGAAAGTGATGGCGCGGAGGTGAAAAGGAGGGAAATATACGCTGTTCTGAAAACGCTTGTCCTTCAGAGCGAAGGGTCTACTAATCCGACGCACACCTTCCGTATTTCCCCACCGACCACCGAAGTACGACGAAAGGCAATATATTCTCGAAGTCTTCTTTCTTTACTTCGGGAAGATTTAATGAAAGAAAAAGCATGAACGAAAACGCACTGTGTTTATTAGTTTATTGTATATCAGTCGCAGTAAATGACTTCATTGTCCCCAAATTAGACTCTCATGATAATAAATTATTAACTAATTAATTATTCTTTTTGCCAGTCTTATTGGTACGGAGTTTGTTCTCAATGTAGCCAACGTTTTTACTTCTCCATCGTCCATAAGAGTAATAATAAGTGTCCCTCGGATTATGGTGGCAGGGTATTCGAATTTCCGAAAACTTAAATCCATCGCCAACCGCGGACACCGATTTAATTCACGTGTTCTTGTGGCGCTTTTCTGTTCTTTCTGCTTCGAGCGCGAGGAACAAATATTACCTTGTGGCATACTTTGTTGTGTGATTAATTTGTATTTTTTTACAGCAACTAGTCGCTTTTGTGACACTTAAATATTTATTCGGATATAAATTAAATTCGTAGAAGTTGGCAATTCGTGTTAAGCCGCCATATTGCATAATTTTCGGCAAAGTTACATATCTTGGGGAATACGTCGAAGGGGCGCTGAGACCTCCTACGTGGAAAGTGCGACCTTCCCACTCCATTAGGAGACGTAGCCATAGTTTTCATACTGATTAGTAGCAGCCAGAAATACGATGCGTTTCTTATAGCGGAGGAAGGTACAGTTACAGCGTCTAGTATCTCCCGGTTCGAATTAAAGAAAATATAGGGGTAGAGGGAACTTTTAAGCTATTCTTTTCAACCCAGTACTTTAGAAAATGAAATTTTATTGCCGTATTATACACTTGTCTAATATATATTTCAATTTCTTTAATTTTTATTTCATATAATATATTATGGCGAGGTTCGGGCCATTTGACCCGCTCTTGGCTTCCACCTAACGATGACTTGAGTGAGGGAATCGGGGAAGGGGAGATGTCGGATAGCCAGGGAACCGTTACTTGTCAGGAATAGATGAGGGAAACCCCAGCTGTAAACTTCACCTGGGTTCTACCGCTCCACGGTATCAACGTGGCGAACAAGCTACCACTGCACCACCGCTCTCAATTTTTCTTCTTCTTATAATAAAGAATTTTTCTTATTATAAAGTATATATTGCTTATAGTAATTTATTTTTCTTATAATGAAGATAACTAGAGTGTCTTATTATAACGATGTAATTAAATACATTTAAGTATCCAAATAGCAGGTACAAACTGCGTACACCCACGTGGAGGTCAATGAAGTAATTAATTCTCCGGATGCATGTAAGGAACCATTCCATCAATTCCTATCAAGGACCCGAAGATGGTGGATTTGTCATTTCTGCGACTCAAGGAAATCATGGCATGCGCCGTCTTATGATAATAATAAAAATATTTAACTGTGTGTTGACACAATATCAACTAATTTATAGTTAATAGAATACAAAGAAGTTATTTTTCTAATACGTTATATCTTTAAATTTCTTTCTTTAATCTTTACATTTTTCCGGAATATATTGCTAATAAATCTATATGCTGGTAGAACTATTAAAATAGCTCAAAATTCGAGATTAATACCAATATTATTAATGAGACTTCCACCTCTAGGCCACAGCCTACGTATAAAATCCGTCTTTACCCGAAGGAAAACTGAAAAAAAAAACAGGATGGGCTTCAGAGCTAATGTTCACAATTTTAACATGGCTGAGTACAAATAAAATAAACTTTATGAATATTATAAAAATGATATCAGCATTCAGCAAAATAATTTTGTAATTTAATAAGATAGTTTGGAAAGTACTATAGCAATGGCGTGATAAAGTACGAAAAAGATGACGTCTTCGATATTTAAGCGAATAATTAAGAAATAGACTCAAAATCGAAATGTGCTGTCAGAATTAATATTTGACGTGGCATGTTCGGTGAGAGAATATAGAAAATTGTGTTCAAATTACCCCGCCATACACCAAAAATAATTTAAAAAAACGAACAAATTTACCTTTCTACTTTTTCAGCTTGAAATAATATAACTTTGTTGGTGATAATCAAAATGCCGCGTTGCAAATAAATAAATATGATCCATGAATTGTATTCGTCTGGCGACATTCTCCCACACCCTTCCCGTACCGGACCGATCGATCGATCGCAAGCGGTCAGAAAATGGCTCGCGAGCTGAGATATACTCGCAGTAGTGTTTCTTTGCTTCGAGAAAATTCAACCTGTGAGAAAAGTACGTGAACGGAAATGCATCGGTTTTGTTGTTGAGCTTTTAGTCTCTGTAAATTACTTTATTGTCCTCAACGTGGTCTTAGGCAGTTTGTAACAGCTGTCTTGACCGCAATTTATTTATTTATTTATTGTCAATCTAACTGGCTTGACGTTGGTACAGAGCTTGCACATAATGAAGACAACGCCATCGTCCTTCAGAGTAATGATATTTGTACCTCGCGTTATGTTGGCGGGACATTCGAGTTTCTTAAATACATCTCCAAATACGGACACCAATTCAATTCACTTGCTCTTGTGGCGCTATTCTGTTCTTTCTGCATGGAGCAAAGTGTGGAACGAATATCACCTTGTGTCTTTGTTAGTTATGTTATTAACTTGTATTTCTTTACATCAAATAGTAGCTTTCGTGTCTACTATAAATATTAATTTGAATATAACTTGAGTTTGTAGAAGTTGGCAATTTGTGTTAGGCAGCCATATTGTATAATTTTTGGCAAAGTTACATGACTTGGAGTATAAGTTGGACAGCGTTGATGTTGCCAATACGAAACAGGAAATTCGACTCGAGAAATTTTCCTGAGAGAACTTAGTTTCCAGTGGATGATTGCTGCGGCATTCTAGGTACAAAGGCGCGAAGCGGAACTTCAGTGCTCCGATTAGTTCGCTGTGCGCAACGTTTTCATTACAGAATTGGAGAAAAAGAAGAAAGTATTGGAGCGACATTATTCTGTTCTTGATACTTACTAAGAGCGAGAGCTTCAATATGGAGACGCGATCATTCCGTCACGTCTACGAACACGCGAGGAGAAATTCTCTTTCAAGGAAGATTCGATCGCAATCTGAGAGTTGCGAAGCTCTTAGAGTACGATCAGCGATGAGAGGAAAGAAAAGAGCAACGCGACGTTAACCTTCACGTGATGACAAATGAGGGTGGCTAAGGGGTTAGCGTACTTGCTCATCCCGGGTTAAGGCTAATGGGTTAACCCCTCTGGTGGCTAAGGGGTTAGCGTACTTGCTCATCCCGGGTTCTATCCTCCGCGGGACAAGAAAAAAAAATGTAGCTCTTCACATTAATGTCACAGCTGTTACCGCTGAAAAGTGAACCCCCGTCCTCTCCACCTCCTATTGCTCCTAGTATCATCAACTCTTACCTACTAACACCTCGACGTGGGCCAAGTCGTAGGTAAACCCAACCCACCTACTGACAGTAGCCTACCACCCATTTCCTACCATGTTGATATGCTGCAATAGCACGCTACATTTCCCATTTTCAAATACTACAATTAAGAAGAATGAGGGTGTTCGTGTCGGCACTACGACCACCCTCATGCTGCGACCAACGATTGCACATTGGTACATTTCCTTCGCTCTCATCGAAGCTAGGGTCGCTATTCTTGTTGCGGCTTCGAGATTGTGTTTCATTGATCTGCGATGGATTTTGAGCAATTGATAAGTTACGTCTAGCGAGGAGCCCCATTATGAGATAAAAGGATTAGGACCATTACACGATGTGACTATGTAAATTAATTCAACAAATAAATTTTGTGTGTTATGTTGAACGACGACTCTTATCATCGCTCCAACATAATCGTAGTCTACTGTTTGGAGCAGGTTATGTTTGCCAACAGAGTATACAATTGCAGCTCCCGATAGCAGACGCTCAATCGTACCACCAGAAAACAGAACTTGTCCCATTTTTTCCGCGTTCTATTGTTTCCACACCCCCCACGTAGAAATTTCGAGTCGTGCCGACGTCAAAGAACGTCGTGAAGACGTTGCCAACGCGTACGCGTGTAACGTCGATTTGACGTCGGAGAACAGCGTCGTAAAAGAAACTCGATCTCGACGTCGAAGCAACGTAGTTTATTATCTTCGTCTCGACGCCGCACAACGACGTTATCTCGACTTCAAATTCCGGAAAATGCGACGTCGAAAAGGCGTCGTCCTTCGGCTCGTTCTCGACGTCGAAATACGTCGGAAGTTGTCTCAACGTCGACGATTTTTGCGTGGGCCCTGGTTCCACTGGCAGATGTTTACTGACTGCAGTAGGGGATGGCGGAGAAGCAATGGATATCGACTGTGAACTAATTATAATTACAAAACTTGAAATAGTCATGTTTGCTTTCACCTTTTTAAATTTTCCGATCAGATCCCTAATATTCGTAAATGTTAAATATTCCCTTATTTAGGGAAGTAGAATGTTTTTACTGGCGTTAGTAATTTCTTGGAATGGGTGCTGCGGCGAGTGATACGATAATGCTCATGATATCGCTGTTCGATAAGATATCGCTTCATGCAGACGTTTACTGCTACATTCTTTGGCGATTAAAATCTGCTCGAAGGAGCAGTGAAAATCCATAAACCCTCTTCACACAGAGCGACGAATACTCGAGTCTCTTATCAGTCTCTTGGGAGTCTCTTCCGATGTATAGCAAATGACTCGACTCCCCAGTGATGCGTCTCCTACCAGTCCAGGGTCCATTGCGTCTCATGCGTTGCTCACGATTGTTTCAAAATGGCGAGAGAACAGCGTTTTAAGAATATAATTTCTCATTTGTTGTGACATTCGACTAATGATGGTTCTTGTTTACATATCAGATGATACTCTCTAAAATACATGTTAAATAGATCAAACAATGATAACATAATTTAAATAAATATTCAATTTATTTATCCATATCGTTTAATAAACTAGTATTACACGTAGTAATATGCTGAATTTTTATTTACTGTTTTATGAATATTTATTTCACGTATGATTTCTTAATGTCAATGTTTTTAACACAAGTACTCTACGACCTAGGAAGAGATGAATGAGAGGTGACCAAATAGTATGCTAAATAATTCCTGATAGTGTTCGTTGCTGATTGAGCATGTATAAATGCATTGGATTCGATCACCGTATTCATTAGGGTCTGCATCAAGGTTGTTGCACTCTATTAAAAAGTATTAAGAGAAAAATAAATTCTGAATGAAGCATGTAACATATGAAGAAACCCCGCGACTTTCCTGGAGTTACAATCCGTCATATGTGTATGACATTGTACTGGTGGCAGCAGTTTCCCAATTTGTGCAAAATTACTTCTAAGAATCCCCAGGTATTTGCACTTTCAGTGAAAAACATTTTTTTCTAGATCAAATATTCGATGTTTACTGCTGCGTATGTGTAAAGTGTAATTGGTACCCGAAAGTGAAAATTAAACACACGCTTAACGTGTTCCCTCGCTTTTGCCTCGAGAAGGAAAATGTGGGACACTTTTTGTTTCCGTGCGTTTCGTGTCGTAACGAACTTGTGGCGGGACTCTGTAGTGATATTCATGTAAAAGCGGAGAGAGAAAATTCAGCATATGACCATCCGGAGGAGTAAACAGTAGGGTGTGTCATTTTGGGCAACCTTTTATTTTCCACTTATAACCACGTTGTACATTTGCGGGAAGGTAAAAAACGGAAAACTGTTAAAATTCTAATTCGTAAACAGTAGGGTATTTTTTTGTAGATATTGCAAGAAGTACTAGCAGTAGTACTTAAAAAACTATATCAATATTTATGAATTATAAATTAAAGAATTTTTACAGTAAATTTAACGATCTACAAAAACGTAATTTAATGTTTTTCAATAGAGTCATTAGTTTCGTTGTAATATTAAAGATACGATGAAATTTCATACATTATGAACTTAGAACTCGAATATAATTTGACTGGTTAAGTTTATTTAAAAATATATAAGAGATGTTTTTTGTAGAGCGTTTAATCTTGTATAAAAATATGGCATGGGCATGTCTGTACAATGTGTCTTTACCAAGGTTTAAAATTCAGTACAAAAAAAAATCCCCATGCTATTTAAATGGGAAATAGAAATTCGCGATGAGGAACTTCTTAATATTAATACTAAGATTTCGAATTTTAACAGCTTTCCCTTTTCGCCTTCCCGCAAATGAACAACGTGGTTACAAGTGGAAAAAAATAGTTGCTCAAAAATGACACACCCTAGTAAACAGTATAATGTAAACCTGTGCCGTCTTGTAGCTTATTGGTTAGCTTGCTTGCTCATAACCTTGACACTCCGGGTTTAATTCCTGGTGGCGCCAGAAAAAATATTGTAACTTTTTACTTCAATGTCCCAGTTTATATATAGCTGTAACTATTAAAAAGCGAACTCTCCCTCTTCTATCCTCCTCCTAATATTCCTAATATCACTAACTCGTTCTATTACTAACTACTCCTACTGCCACCTCCACGCGAACAAAGTCGTTGGTAAACCCAACTGATAATAATCTACCACCAACATTCTACCTCCTATCACCTCATGTAGATAAGCTTCAATAGCACGCTCCATTTCACATTTACAAATTCTACAATAAAAAATAGTAATGTCAGCTCGAGCGATGAACACCTCGAGAGAATCTGCCATCTACAGGAACTGCTCTGCGTTTTTGTGATCAGCTGTTGTTGTTTTTTTGAGGTTGGTATGAGGCAACCTTGTCTAATGTAGATGTAATGGAATTTAGGGTCATACGTGTACTAAGATGTTACCGAGTGTTGTGAGGAGCATGCCACAAAAAAGTTGGGTACAAATTGAAGTGAAAATTTCTTCGAAATTGTTGGTAACAAAATGCAAATTACATAGAGAAGACCGTGGCGGTGTGATCGGTGTATTGCAAAAATTTTCATTCGGTATGATGGCGACATTGTGTTCCACTTGAATAATTTATGGGTAAAACTATAAATCTTACAGGAGATGAATAACTCCGCATGAATTTTGAGTTTGTTAGGGTGTCGTATGGCTTCCCATTTTTGCATGAATTGTAGTTAAGCAACAATCCCCTAATGATCTCGGCGAATTTGTATGGAGGAATGATCACTTCCTCGGTTTTAGGAGGAAAACGAATTATCGTGCAGGTATATTGTATTGTTACCGACTGAACCCTTGTGAAGATTTGGTGTTGAATCTAAAAAGAGAGGAAGATTGTGTGAATTTGTCTCAGTCCATACGACAGAGATGAGAAAGTGTGTTGTTGTATTCTGGATATGGCCATTTGGGTTAAATACTTGTCAGTTTCCTTCAAGTATTCCACGAGTGTCTGGTGGGCTCGCCTTCTCCATCTTATTATTATTATTATTATTATTTATACTAGGGTTGATGTCTCGCCAACATCTAGTTTATTAGAGCTCTCAGCTCTCTCCTATTCTTTCCTCCTCTCCTTATTCACATCCTTCGTCGTATTCTCTTTTTCTTCCTCTCATTCATCCCTATCTCCCTTCCCCTTTTCCTCGTTCTACTCATTCATATTTCTTCATCTACTTTATTCTCTTTATTCTTCTCTCTCTTCTTCCTCCTTTTTTCTTCTTCGTCTTCTTTTCCTCAATTTACTCGTAACTACAGTAATTCTGTAAGTCTTATCCACCTTCACAACCGTATTCCAACGTTTCTACCATTTCCTCTTAAGATGTAGTTTTCCTTATCGGACTCTACTGTTACGACTTCTGACTTACGACTTCAAGGCCTCCCTACAAGGCTCTCTTCAGTTTGGTTTATTTACGTTCGTTTCTTCCGAGCTATAATGCCTCTGATTTTGAATCACTAATGATGTTTTTGTTTTATATGTTCAATAAGATTATCATTTGTTTTGATTTTTCAAGTTTATTTCGAAACACTTTTAAACTGAGGAATATTTCTACAAAACATCCATTTTATGTCGTGTTTGTATCTTATTGGAACTTTTTGGGGCCAAATTGAGCCCAAAATATTTTGATTAAAACAATTCAACTTGTCTCCAGCTTTCTACAATTTTTTCGGAACTATTTAATAAAATTATACTGAGAATACCTACAAAACGGGCAGTGGATGAAAGATATATAGTTATAAATATTGTGACGTTTTTTAAACATTAATGTGAGAATAATGAAAATACATTAAAACAATGAAGAAATTTAAATAAAAAATACAACTAGCGAAGGAAAACGTTGAAATATATTCCTAAACATTTCTGAGGCATTTCTTGCGTTGGTATTCCAGAAAGTTAACAGTTTATTTTCAATATTGCGAAGAGAGACTCTACTCTAAGTAGATCAAACAATAGTGTTCGCACTATTAGTATGTAATAGCTCAATCTGTGCAATATGTAGATCAAACAATATTTTATCGTTGTAGTATTAGTAAATGAGAAATATAGCGTGCTATTGAAGCTCATCTACATGGGGCGTTAGGAGGTAGGAGATGGGTGATAGCGGCAATTGTTAGAAGCTAGGTTTACCAACGACTTGGCCCACGTAGAGGCGTTAGTAGTAGTAGTAGTAAGTTTTACTGATACTATAGTAGTTGGTGATTCTAGGAGCAGTCGGAGGTGGATAGAAGAAAAAGGGTTCTCTTATCAGTAGTGACTGTTGTATGAACTGGGTAATTGAAGTGAAAAGCTAAAAAAAAAATTCTGGCCCCGCCGGGAATTGAACCAGGAGTGATTTAATGGCAAGCAAGCATACTAGCCCTTGAGCCAGCGGAGGGGCAAACAATACTTGCGCAAAATTAAAAAAAAAAATGACCCGAATGTATTTGTGGAAACTTAGCTATTAATCATTAACGTTCATGGCGATACAGATAAAGATTCAATAAATTCCCGGGAACTATTTTTCGAAGCATTTGTCCTCGAGCGCAGATCGTGAATGACGAGGTCGATTTAAAATCAAAGAAGGAAGATACGTCGTGGTCTTGCGTTTCTTGCAGGTCTCGAAAGTGCACTCTACACCGTGAGATATGTCGGTCACCACGAACCATAGGAGGCAGGATTGTTGCCTTCATCGACAACATCCGTTACAGTCTTCGCCGAAGATAGAAAAACTGCAACTTGTCAGCCTGTATAAGTCTGTTGTTCTAAACACTCATTGTTCGGCGCGAAGCCGATTGTACACCTCTAACCGATCTCTCTCGTCTGAAACTCTCAGAAATCGGTGTACTCTAGTACTAACCAGGGGCGGATCCAGCGAGTGATCTTGGGGGAATGAAACTTCATTATATTAACACCCCCCCTCTCCCCCGATAGTTTCGTCTTCCGAGGAATCACCCGTTTTGTTAATAAGTGGAAATAAAATACATTTATGACAACGGAAGTATTTATTTTGTTTTCAGTCTTGTACTTGCATTTGTGTGGATCTTTTGAAATGCGTTTCTGTATAGAATAACACTGCGCTGCATATAAAAATCCTTTACCATACGCGACGAAATGCAATGGAAGGGACAAGTAATGTAAATTCCGGTGGTGTTAACTAGGAACAGGGTCCTTGATATTGTAAATCAAATGAAAAAAATATTTAATAAGTTGTACGTGCTCCCGGGAGGGGAGGGGAATCGCCCCATCGCCGCTCGTATACACCATCAACATTACATTTCATAATTGTCATACAATATTACATTACAATTGTTTATAATAATACGTACTTGTGAAGTAACGTTTTCGTGTTTTACTGAGAACAAATTTTTTGATATTCTGTTATATTACAACACGAACCGAATTACTTTTATTCTTATTTTACCTAAAATGTTTAATTCGCTTCTGCCTTAAGGCCTTTGATCGGAATTGATGGGATGTTCCCTTGCTTGCTTACGGAGAGGAAATTAGTTAAGTATCATCTATGTGATCATAAGCTGTTTGTAAGTGCATTTCTGACAATACAAAATTATTGATGTGACGACACATTTTTCTCACGTGAAAGGGACGAATGAAGCAAGGTTCTGCGAGGTCCCGTAACTGAGATAGTAGCTCACCAAACTATATAATCGGTCTCAAAAATAATGATGGAGCAATACTGACGGAGAATGTGAGGTAGCGTACCCATATTCGTCTCTGGTAGTTGATGAAATCCTCACCTAGTTCGACTGAACATGGGATGTAACCCGCTCTGTGATAACTTTCGATCAGGTAAAAATGGCGACGATCCTGGAATCGAACCCGTGGTGGTTCTGTTTTGGTCGCAGGGGTGGTTAATCACTGCACCACCCGTCCTCTTTCCACGACTGTACATCCAGACTTAATCCTGAAAAAAAACGGAGACACATCCCCATACACGAGATAACTGAACCAGGCGGCACACAATGTTGTGTGCAGTAATGTGCTGGTTTCACACGTGCTTACATGTTAAGTGCATATGTTGTGCATATATTACTTCAGTGTATCCCTACACGTGGAGAAGATGTGTGATAACTTTCGATGAGGTGAAAGATACGATTCTTGGGTCGTGCTACCTTAAAATAAACCTGGAACTCGGGAACTCAGACAGGGGAGCTCGGGAGGTATTTGGGAGGGGACTTAATATTCTAAAAAGTTGCAATTAAGGTAATTTATCTGAATTAAATACTGTTAATTTTACATAATAAGAATTTATTTAAGTATACTTTTACGTCATTTGCCCTTAAATTATTTTAAATAAGTCTGCACCAATTTCCTAAATATGTTTCTTATTGCGAACCTCTGCCAGCTTTAGAATTGAAATCAATTGGATAGAAACGAGTTGTTAATTTTGGAAGATATTTTTTGTATGTTGTAAATTCGTCGAAACGTTTTGGAAAATGATCAGATAACCTTGAACTCACAGCAGTGTCGTAACGATCCCTTCCGGGGCCCCGGTGCAGAGTCGTATTGGGGGCCCCTGAAAAAAATAAAGAAATAAGGGTTCATACAAGAAAAACATCTTACAGATTGTTTATTTTGACAATGTATCTCTTTATCTCCATTTACAAACCGCATCTTCAAGAACGCAACATTTTTTGACGCAGTGCTCAAAATTCAACCCGACGAACTGTCGCTTTAACCAACTTGTCAATTATTTCGTAGCCTTACTATTAAGAGTGGATATGATTTAAATCAAGAAAAAAATCAAATAAATCAAGAGAAAAATCAAGTAATTTAAATAAAATCATTTATTGCAATTACATACTATTTGTTTCCAAATCACCATAACATAAAATAAATATTAGTGTTTATCAACATGTCTTTCATTATAATCTGGTTTTATGATAACAATGTACAATAATGATATAATAACAATCACTTTTCAAATCACATTAAAATAATATATACTTTTTGTATACAATACCGATCAAAAGTAATTGACCACCTAAGCATTGATATAAGAAATGGAAAAATTCAAATTGACGTAACTTTGTTAAATAAAATCATATAGTAAACAACTTTTGTTTGTTGTAAAGAAAAAAGAATGTACTTTAAAATCAAAGAAAAAAATGAACTTTAAAATAGTATTATTAATATTGAATATATTAAAGTAAAATAATAAACTGTTTACAAAATGATCAATGTTTAACACCACGTGCGTTGATTTGTAGCGACGGTGGAAAATTAAAAGTTGAAATTTGAAAATCACCAACTACATCGAAAATTTTCTTTACCCTACGAAGTGAGACATTTTTCAACACTTTATAATCAGTTTTCTCAAAATTACAGCCGTTTGAATTGTAATTTTCTTAGTTAGGTTCTTGAACTTAGGTTAGAAGATACCTTCTATTTTGTGATAACTTTATTAATATTCATGTAAATTTTATCTCAAATATTATTATTATTTTTTCCTTCAACACGAAAAAAAAATTATAAGTTTTCCACCATTATTAACAAATTTGCAGCAACCTGAAATCAGCTATTGACGTGTGGAATGGTATTACTCTAAGACACCTAACATTAAAGCACATATTTTTAATGAAATTTCACAAAAATGTTGTCAAAGCGAACTCTTTTTGCTTCAAAATGAACAAAAGTTGATTAGTAGACAATTTTATTTATCAAAGTTACGCCAATTTGAATTTTTTTATTTTTGATATCAAGGTTTAGGTGGGCAAATACTTTTGATCGATAATGTGTATTAACATCTCTTGTACCGCGAAATTCGAATTATTTAAGGAGATATTAAGAGTTTTTGTTGTTGAGTTTTCAAGGAGCGTTCCAGTTAAAATTCAAATTAATATTAATTATTTGATAATAAATATATCAAAATATTATTAAAATTAATCTGTGACTTCGTAATATTATACATATTGATTAAGACAATATAAGTGAGATACAGGACGTTTTAGGTTAGAAAATCCGTAAACGTTACAACTTAGGAAGTTGATAAAAAATTAATATGTTGTTAATGAAACTACGGTTAATCGATTGCTGAAATAAAAAACATTCTTATTCTGAAAAATGATAAACGAATTAGGATGTTTTCGCATGGTTTCTGTACAAAAATGGCCAAATTCGTACGTCGTTTTCTCAGAATCTAGCTTAATGACCCAAATTTTTCATTTCAGCATTCGATTAACCGTAGTTTTATTAACAACATTTTAAAATTTCATCAGTTTCTTTTTTAAGTTCCCATGTGATTGCATAAATCTGTCCTTGTATACGGATATTCTCTTAAAAAATGGGACCCCCTGTTCCACAAAATTCTTCACATTCAGCAAGTTAAATTTTCTAAACGTATATGAAATTTCAGCTAAAAAAACGAAAACTGGCTTATGTTCACAAAACTGTATTAGAGTTATTATTTTAAAATAGAACTTACCTGACTGCTTTCAAAACATTGGGTCGAATCTTGGCATACATCCTGTATCCATAAATATATTGAACAACTTTAGTGTAGATTTTTTACATTTTTTGCATTTTTTACGGTTTGGAATTAATTTCTTGAGAGGGGGCCCTGTACGCGGCCCCGTTTAAAGACCGAGACTAAGAACACAACTACAATTTTCCGAATAAAAAATAATAAAAAAATTCTATATCTGTAATTTAAAAACATAAATAATGGCGGCAATAAAATGTCACTTTAAAATATTAAAATGCCCCTACTTTAAAATATTTCATTCAAACTTCACACTCAACAATACATTTCTTTAAAAGCACCCCAGGCAATTGCACCGGGTGCCCCAGCGGTAGTTACGCCACTGTCTCACACCCCCTAATTTTCGATTTTTCGTGTGCGAAGTAGGGGAAGTAGGTCACCCTCGGGTGGGCGTGCTGTTTCTCAACCCTCCTGGCCCCTTCACCAACCCTTGTGGAATGGGGTAGCATTCGTTTCGGTGGAGATGTGTTCATAGTCACGTAGGCACGAGGCATTGGACACGGAACTGAAAGAACTGATGCAATGTATTGTATAATTGCCAAACAAACGTTCTGTAGGATACGTAGAGGCGAATTTTTTATACAGGCTTAGGCTCTTGCCCAGATGCGGAGTCTTTTGAAAAAATAAACCTCGTATTTAGAATTATTTTTGTAGGTACTATTTATAAACAATATTTTCCGAAGAGTCTATAGTTTATAATAATACATACTTGTGAAATAACTTTCTTGTTTTTTATTAAATACAAATTTGTTTGCGCTCCGTTAATATTATATCACGTACTGAACTACTTGTATTCTCATCTTAGGAGTAAAGTAAAGCTGAAATGTCAAATCCACCTCCGCCTTAAGGCCCTTGATCGGAATTGATGGGAAGAGTCCCTTGCTTGCTTCCGGAGAGTAAATTAGTTTATTGTCCTCCACTTACTATTCTCTCCGAATATTGTGGATTACTTACCAGACGCGTCAATGCAGTCATGTTTTAGGAATCTAGAAGTCAAGTAACGTCTTTTTCAAATAATTGAGTCATATACCTTTTTTCTTGACAAAAGTTTTAAATTCTCTTATTTCGGAAAGAATAAGATGAAACAACAGGAAAATTATCAACACAAATTTTAATGATCACGATATTCATTTGTGTAATTTGCTCTGTCCGGTAACCCAGAAAATGATGGGGCAAGTGCGTATTAATTTATATGATGATAATGTGAATATTAATTTCAAACGAATTAAATTGTATATGTCTCTTACCTTAACATATTTTCTCTTTTACTGGCATACTCTGCCCATAATCTGAGAGTTATTGCGGAGGGGACCCTGACTTCACCTCCTCCTTCGAAGTTACTTGTCCTTAAAAGAATGTAAATAAAAGAAACTAATTTATAATTTTCAATTATCATTTAAAGTATATTAATAATTATATTTAAATTATTTTATGTAAATGAAATATTTATTAACAGCTTATGAACAATTTCGTGAGGTTTTAGGTCCGGGCTACGTGCTTGCATTGGCGTATATGAAATCAGAAGAGCTTAAAACTATTTGGATTCACTTAACCATGATCAGAAAAAAGCAAAACAATAGAAAAAAACGAAATTTAATGTACATATGAATTACAAAACTTAAAAACTTTTTGACGTATTTAGTTCGGTTTTATTCCAATATGTTACTTTTATTTAATATGAAATTAAATTTTAAAGATAAATAGATGTTGAAAAATATGGTTATTTGTTTTTTGAAATCAACTGTTTTATACGTGGACTTGTAGATTGGATGATACGTTACGAGTATATGCTAGAAAAATTATTATTGGCCCCGAGAAGACCAACAAACATATGAGGTGATGAAACGAATGGTGTAATAACGGAATGTTATTTGCAAAACCATTTTTTTTCTTGAAAAACTGTAAAAACAGCAATATAATAATATTTACTTTATTGTCTAATATGTTTACTTAACTTGTGATAAATTATTGTAAAAAATGTATTTAATTTAAGAAATTATTTTAAGGTTTTTTTTATCGAGTTGTACCACATTTCCCTTCAAGTGTTATGGGTTGACGTATTCTGTGTAGTTTTCCTTCAGGTAGAGGCAGATTTTATATACACACTCTTTTGGTTCTTGCCTAGGAGTGGCGGTCTATCACAATAATTCATGCAAAATTGAGAGTTATTTTAATAGTTCCGAATTATTAACATTAAATTCCGTATAATCTTTAGTTCGATTTTACTACTTGTAAAGTAGTTTTTTGTATTCGATTTAATACAAAAAAAATTTATATTCTGTTAATGTAACACGTAGCGAACTACTACTTAATTCTTATCCTAGGAGTAAAGAGCTGAAATTTTTGAATCCGCCTCTGCCTTAGGGTCCTTGATGTGAATTGATGGGATGGTCCCTTGCTTGATTACGGAGAGTAAATTAGTTTATTGTCCTTCACGTGGTCATATGCAGTTTGTAACTGCTTTTTTAACGATAAAATTATTAAAATTAGAACAATATCTCATTGAACGCAGAACATTATTTTATTATCTCGTCTAGCACGAAAACTTTATGGTCGTGAACTTTAAGATATAGTACACGTATTCTGCAGGTTTTGTATCCGTAGAACTTCAAACATTTTTTCGAAAATTGAATGAGATTTTCTTTTATTTTACTCTCTAAGCGTGTTTTGTTGTCATTCACGTTTGTGATGAGACGGAAGGGCTCTAATCTTATACCTAAATGTAATCACAATTGTAAATTGAAAAGACTTTTAAGTCTTTTTCCCCGATTTTTTCCTAAAAAAAAAAATCATTCTCTTCGGTAACGCCTATGCTGTAGTAATCTAAGTTATTCTCTTCGTTATTTATTTGCTATAACGGTGATAATATTGTATATATAAGTGGGGCTAACATTTGTGGATTAACATTCAGGAAATCAATATTATGATATATTTTGTACCGTTTTTCAATATATTGTCGTAACGCCGGACAAAATGGTTATCAGGTGTGGCACGTTCACTCTCTGAGATACTATCCATATTTGTTTTTTTTAAAACAATTTTTTAAAGCACCATAAGTGGCAACATTAAACAAGTTATCTATGATGATTGTTTCAATAATTTCATATTTAATTACGGAGTTTAATTAATTTTTTTGGCACTAGCAACGTCTTCCATTTACATTCCTCAATTCTTTTCCCCGTTCAAAGAACGGGTATATCGCTACTTCTACACAAATACGTCAATCAATCCATCTTAGTTGAAGATGTCACTGACAAACACCCTTGTCGCGTAGTTCAACGTCTGATCTGATTATGAAGGAAGTTTTATTCAATTTCTCCTTATTAAGTAATGACACGCCCGATGGCACTGTCAACCTTCGAGACGAGAGACGGACGCCATTACAGTCGATTATTTCATAAAAGTCGATTATTTATCGACTTGCATGTGTCAGCGTATAGGTGTTGAATCATCTCGCCTTGCGATCCGTGCAAGTAAAGCTTCGATGAAAATCCCAAGAGCCAAGAGATGAGAGTGTGATAAGTCGACTAGTAAATTTTCCAAATACTTTGGTTTTTCACTTGTGATAATAATAAATACGATACAGAGAAGACCAGAAGTTAGTTGTCAAAAATGCGTTTGTTGCAATAATACGAAAGAAATGCAATACAAATTTATAATACACACAGAAATTCAAAGCAACATTTTTGGTATTACATCCGACACTGGTGATCTAGGGGTAGCGTCTTCGCTTGCATGATCCCGCTGAGCGGGAGAGCGTGGGTTCTAAACCCTGCTCGGCCGAACTAGGTGAGGTTTTCAGCTGGAGTTTCCCTACAAATGTCGGTTCGGTTCCATACGTTCCGGGAACCCATCATCTCTCCTTCCCAATTCCCGATAGGTGGAAGAGCAGCGTCATGGCCTGAACCTCGCAAAAATAACAAAAAATTTTTTTTTTTTTTCGTATTGTGTTTATTCTTCAAATTATGATTGGATTCGTTCCTTCAAATAGAACAATACGAAATCCTAATCCATTTATCCAAGATTTCATTTAGAAAGTCTCTCATCGTTCCATATGAGCGAGTGCTAGTGACAACAGACTTTCGACCCAGACGGTATGCTGCCAAGTAACCTCACTTTGAGACATCTGTAGTCCTCGCAGCGAAAGGGAAGTAACGAGATGTAACCAATGGAGCGAAAGCGCGGTGTTGCCATATGTCTGCTGCAGGGGATGACCTAGAGGAGATCCACCCATTCCAGACGGCGTGCCACGACGTAAGCGCGTGAAAAGTTCCATTTTCCATTGTGGTATTTGTAAATGGGAAATGTAGGTTAGTGCTATTGAAGCTTATCTACGTACAGTGATAGGAGGTAGGAGTTGGGTGGTTGGTCATTGTTAGTAGGTGGTTTACCAACAACTTGGATCACGTTGGGGGGTGGGGAGTTAGTGGGAGTATTTAGTGATAGTTAAGAGTTGTGGATAGAGAAAGGAGAGTTCGCTTTTCAGTAGTCACAGGTATATGAATTGGGACATTCGTGAGAAAAGCTACTTTCTGGTCCCATCGGTAATTGAACCCGGGATGACTGGGTGAAGTGCAAGAACGCTACCACCTGAGCCACCAGAGCTCAGTTGAGTATATTGTTCTCGTATTAAAAGTAAAAAAAAAATACAAATTCACCTCTTTCTAACAGATCAACAATTTGCCTGACAAAAAGCACATAGGAGTAGATTACACCAAATTTTGTCTAGTTGTTTGTTGCAATTGGTATTTTCCTTTGAAACATCCGTGTTTCCTGTGATAAGCAAAAACACTTAATAAAGGCAT
This sequence comes from Laupala kohalensis, assembly GCA_002313205.1. Classification (NCBI taxonomy): domain Eukaryota; kingdom Metazoa; phylum Arthropoda; class Insecta; order Orthoptera; family Trigonidiidae; genus Laupala; species Laupala kohalensis. The sequence goes on along the minus strand of NNCF01125793.1, from coordinate 96,279 downwards.
GTTGTTTTTTAGTTCTTGTATGTTTACTTTCTTAATTTTTTCGAAGTGGAAAAGTCAAAATTCGTAATCAGCACCTTCAAGTACATAATTTCAGAAGTTTTCCACAACTTTCAAACAAAAATTTCCTAAATACTGGAGTAAACATTTACCGCCCTCTGGCGGAATAGTAATTCATCTGAGGGGAAAAAACAAAGAAATGTATGTTAAAGGAAATTTTGTTTATTTTTATAAAGAGAGATTTTCTTTGTAGAGTGCATATTTTTCGTGTAGTAAATAATAAAATGAGCGCATTTTTCAGCTTTTTTTTTCTTTTTTACATTTTCGCAACTTTCTCGAGGGAACGTTGAAGTCTGTAAACAGCCAAATCCAAAAAAAAAAAAAGAAAAAGAAAAAAAAATTATTACTTCTTCAAAACTTTCGTGATAGAAACACCTAATGAGTGTACTACCAAGAGATTAGTGATTCGATACTTACTCATATCAATACTTCGTTTCCGATACGTGTACTTTTCATTCGACACTTATACTAAGTAGGTATCGATACTCTCTGATTCGATATCGTGTCCCTGGCTGCGGGAACTCAGTTCGTTGAGTGACTACTGAAGACTAGGAAAGGTTTATATTTTGTAAATGTTTGAGTAAATGTCTTGAACAACTATTTTCTTGAACAACTTATACTCAATATGAAAAGTGATTTATTCTATTACAATTAACTTCCATTATGTAATATAATTAAATAAATAATTAAAATCTTACGACCTTTTGTATGTAAGTGTCTCGTTTCGGCCGGCTAAGGTCCACGAACGACGAGTGCCAGTAAGGGGCTCAGTTTTTGTGTGAGTTTACTCACTAGACACATCGTGAATTTTACCGAGATCGGAGGAACAGCGTCTAGATAGGATCCGCAGAGGGTGAACTATTTAAACTGAGACATGGAAATGAAAAGCTACAAATTTTATCTTGCCCCACCTGAGAATTGATTCCGGGATGACTTGGTGACGAGCGATCACGCTGACACCGTAGCCACGGAGGGGCAATCTGACGACCTTTTATGGACTTTGAATAATATTTATATTTTCTGTGAAGATTTCACCAAGTCGAAATGTAGTGAGCCCTTCACAGAAAATATAAATATTATTCGTCCATAAAATATCGTAAGTTTTTAATTAATTATTTAATATTTTATTCTATCCATACAATTACAAAATGCATAATTCATAATAGTCTTAGGAATAACTGACCACAATACCAGTAGTATTGGTTTGTGAGAAATGTATACTATCATAAATCGAAAAGAATGTAATCTTGTCCAGTCATTATTATGAAATTGCTTTCCGTGATTTTTGACGTATTTAACTTTAATTCTTTATTTAACCGACAAAAACAATGACGTCATCCAAGACCAAGACACAATTTGTAAAGACTTCATTACTATTTACAGACACAAAGGAACAAAAAGAAGAAATCCGTTTTGTTTGAACCGTATCAAATAACATAAATATATTAAATTAATTATTCTCTATTCATACTCAAGAAATATTCAAACTCATCAAGCTAAGGAAATATTTAAAAAGGTTAAATCTTATAGTGAGAAAAGCCATTCTTTCAATTTTCACGAAAGACTACTGTAACCGAATCAATTTTTAGTTTCCTGTGGCAACCGGTTGAAGTTTTTAGGTCCGATGTCACGAAAAGATTGTTTGAAAATACTTTACTCTTGCAAGCATGCAATTTCTATTGGAACCACTTCTGGTGTTATGGAGAAGATTCGTACTACCTTTATAACCACTTTTAACATACAAATTTCATAAGACTTTAACAATTCGTAAACAAACGTATGCTGAATTAGTATAATTTTTAATTGACTATTTATCGGAAATGAACTGTTTCTCTTTTGTTTATGAGCAGTTATTATAATTATGTGATTTTGAATAATACTCATTTTCTTTATGTAAGTTTTAAACGTTTCCCCTCCACCGCACCCCAACTCTGCGTAATGTAACCTTAAACCCGTAAGTGCGAAGTAAAGGGTCCGCATAGTTGCATCATTACAAAAATTCCTTCAATACTAGAACTCCTTTTCTATACACTTCATTTTGTGGTGTAATGTTAATATTTTTTTTTTCAATTTAAATTCTCTTCTAATTCTACACCAATGTGTTTAAAAGTAATTTCTTTTTCAATAAGTTGACATATGAGTTTGGTCGCAATTTCTATTATGATACACTATGTCATAAGGAAAATCGAAACTTGTTGGACTTAAGTTTATAGTATAGTTTTCTTGGTGATTATTTGCTATTATGTTCTTGTTGTAAAGAAGTTTAAAAGTAGAGTGGAACTTCAACTTTTTTCTATTGAAATAGATGAATATCTAGTTTTATGAGGTTTTATGACGTCAAACGTCATACTTACAGTTTACGTCGTACTACTTAGCGAAACTATTTTCTCACGGTCAAAGTGTGGGAGTAGATGTAGTATAAGTAATTAGGAATGTTCTCATGTGCGTTTTTTTAAATAATATGAATAATACTCATGCGTATTATGTAGTAAATCCTAGAACTGCCTTCATACTAAGGCCAACAAAAACTCATTTTCATGAAATCATTTTCATTTCTGGACTATAAAGATTTTAACATTCTGCCAACTAATATTCACAATTCCAGTTGATTAAGTAGTTTATTCTAAAGAATTAAGAAGTTGGTTTTTGGAACTGGCTGATATTGAGCATAAAAAACTCTCCAATAAAACTCTTAGGTTCACATTATGTAACTTGAATTCTCTTCACCTACGCACCATTATTCTTAAAAATGTAAATCATGTTAGTCAGTATAATAAGATATATTTAATAATTTTTTATGTCGGATATTCCAGAATTGAGTAATTTAATATTGTTACATTAAGAACGGGTACCCCTACTCAGGCTCTGCATTAGGGGGACCTATATTTCTCACAAGATTTTATTATATTTTCCCTTGTGATAAAGTAGTATATTTGTTCCATATATTGTAAATGATATAATTATGAGAAATAAATTGATTGATTGATATTTTGCATTTTGATTGTGTGGGCTCAAACGTATTCGAATCATATCAATCATTACTTTTGACCACCATTTGACGTGGTAAATAATCATTATCTGTAGAGAGCTTCACTTTCCTTAATCATAAGAGAATTTTGTGTAAGAATAAGAACAAATTAGTAAAACAAGAACCATGTGTCCTATGTACAGCATCAGAGAAATGAGATCTACAAGTAACACAAGGTTTCAAATATATTTTCAACAAATTAGAATAAGCATAATTACTGCGATTTCTTTAAGTTTGCTTCCTAGTTGTATAGATTCTGTGATCCATTTTATGCAAATCGTTCATGACGATTCATTGACATGAACATTGAAAGGTAAATATGGTTTGAATCCTGTAAACTTTGTACGGAATTTCCAAAGAATGTCCGTTGCAGTTACGATGGTTATATTTGAAGACAATGCCGCAAATAGGATTTTGGGGGCACGGATCAGATTTTGAGTTTGAAGCTCAAGGTCCCGAGTTCGAATCTCGGTCCCGTCTCTCATTTTCATTCAACATAACATAATTAATCTGTTACCTGGCGGTGAGGTTCACCGCGATCTAAGAGATTTCTCTGTGTTTGTGAACCAGAATTGGAAAATGCTACCCAAAACAAAGTACTTCCTAAGGGACTCGCCTCATATGAGGAGCGTAGT
>NNCF01125793.1:81625-92321 GCA_002313205.1 Laupala kohalensis | reverse complement strand
GTCTCGGCGCAAGCTGGACCCCCTCCTCCCCGCGCTATGTTACTTCACTGAGGAACTGTAACTTATGACAAAAAGTAATGAAAAGAAACATACTTTGTTTACTAGTTTATTGTTAAGTACTCGTAGTAGCAGTAAATCAGTCTTGAACATAGTCATAGGCAGTTTCCAACGGCTCTCGTGGCAATAAATTATTCATTAATTTACATATTTATTGCCATTATAACTATTTTTATGTTGGTACAGGTCTTGTACACAGTGTAGGTAACGCTTTTACTTCGTCATCGTCGATAAGGGTAATGATAAGAGTACCTCGCGTTATGTTGGCAGTACTTTCGCATTCCCTTAAACTTAAATCTATCAACAACATCGGTCATCAGTTCACTAGTTCTTGTGGCGGTATTCCATTCTTTCTGCATCTAGCGGGTGGAACGAATATTACCTTGTGTCTTAGTTCGTTGTATTATTAAATTGTATTTTTATAGCCAACAGTCGCTTTCCAGACTACTATTAATATGTATTCGGATATTACATAAATTCTAGGAAGTTGGCGATTTATTTTAAGTAGAGCTCTTTATATGAGAGAGAAGCGACATGGACGCTTTCACATGGATGGTTCACTGAATCGTCATCATTAATTTCATTGTACTTTCTCGTGAGAATCCAACGTAAACAAAAACAAAGGGCGGCCATTTTGATCACCCTCGGTGCCTCATAGATGATGATGCGCGCTCAGAAGATCCTCCGAAGTATGTGAATTTACTCGATACTCCTTGGAATTTAGTTCGACTTGTCGCCTCTCCACACATAAAGTAGAGTCCTTAATTTAAAAGAGAGATCCGACAGCCGCTTCCACAACTTTAGAGCTCATAATTTCTCAGAATAGTTACATTTACTATACGCAAATACTCGATTCTCGCATCTTATTGGGTGAGTAGGGAGACAGGGAGGGAGGCACGGAACAATCACGTGACCAACTACTGCTGATTAACACTACTATGAGAAACTGCGCGTAGCATTTTCCGGAAATATGAGAAATTCCACATTATATTTCCACCCCTGACGGTTCCCTCTTGATTAATATCTCTAAAACAAAGGGCTCTAGTTTTAGGTAGACATATTGCATTATTTTCGGTAAAGTTACACGACTCAACAGTATAGTTCCATCGATACGACCATTGTGAGATGGCGTTGCAGTCGTTTTTGCAAAGGGTACGCCGTGAGAGGTGAGGCGATGACGGAAGGGGTGTGGCAGGGTGCTTAAGCGTGAAGAGAGGCAAGGGGCTGAAGGGGTCGGTGGAGCGAGGTGGGTGGGGGAGGGGGGAGAGACTTGGAGTTCACCTTGGGACCCGAGCGCAAATCATTGACCTACATTCATCACGGCAACTGCTTCCAATGCAGCACCAGCAGCCGCGCACCAAGTCAACGCCGCGTCGTGTGCTCACGAGGCGATCGAATGAAATAGATACTCTGCAGGATTTGCAACCCTAGACCCCATTCAGACCATTCGGTTTCATCCGTACGGAAACTCTCGTGGACCACTCAAAAATAAGGGCTAGCTGGTTGGAATTTTAAAAGATTTAAAGTTTGTCACAAAGTGGTAGATCTATGGGGTGGGGCTAAAGAGGCTATAGCCCTTCCCCCATTGGATCTGAACTCTTAACAGATTGCTACTTTAAACAATAAATTTGGTCACTATTTAATATTGTTAATTGTTGATTATTTAGTTGATGAGTAGATGTATTTTATTTAATAGATAATATTTATAAAATTTGTGTTGAAAAATATGATTTTCAAACAGAAATTCTCCCCAGGTCCCTCCTCGGTTAGCCGCCCCCCCCCTTGACTACCGTCAAGATCCGCCGTTGCCGTCACATATGCAGTTACAAACTTTTATGAGCTCACAATGGACAATAAACTAATTTACTCACCGGAAGCAAGCAAGAGACCATTCCAACAATTCCGATCAATGTGCATGTAAAAAAGGTGTTATTCACATTGTGCGGTCCTTGAATACTAGAGAAACGTTAACGAATAAAGTGATATTTTAATTTAATCAACAGAATACGCTTGTAATCAACAGAATACGAAGTTAATCAACAGAATATGTTTGCGAAATTACATTTTTTCGATAAAATTTAAAGTGACGATTAAAAATATTATTTTTTTATGTAGCGAACCGTATTAATCGTTGCGTTTTGTTGGAGAAAGCGACAAATATGTCCAAACAGCTCTTATCGTCGCTTTTGATAAGCCACTGCGATTTAAGTTGAACGTTTTATTTTTATGGTGACTATTAAATGTATTTAAAGTGTTTTTTTTTCTCTTCAAATTTATCTAGGCTTCAAAATTAATTTTTCGTTTATTTTTTGTGACAGGTTAATTTACAATTAACTTTTAAAAGTCTTATTAGTTATTTTTGTCAGCTATTAACTTTCAATAACATAAGTTTTAGAAGATTTTATTTAAACTTTGTTTTCTTTTTCTTTCCTATGTATGCAGATTTCATGTCAGAAAATACTTAAGGTTCAGGACTGGGTGGTTTAAACCAACTTGGTTTGATTTTAAAAATAATTAAATTCGTTGTCCAATGAAGTACTTACAAACTTTTATGACCCCGTGGATGACAAAAAAATTATTTTACTGTCCAGAAGCAAGCAAGGAATTACCCAATCAATTAGAGTTACTTATTTATCTTGGACGGAAAAAATGAGTCATCACCTACTAATATATGATTAATCATTAGGTAGCTGCTTGTTATAATATGTACAGAATATCAATAATATTATATTCAATAGAAAAATTATTCCACAAATATTGCCAATAATTATTTTTCTATTAAACTAATTCAAAACTCCAGATTAATAATAACAATATTGACTACGCTGCCGCCTTTCAACGACTTGGATTTAAAAAAATGTGTATTGTTACTCCCCTTTCATCTTTTTACAAGAGCAACTGAAGTTGGTTGGTATCTAATTCTTCTACTATTAACGTCCATTATATAATCTATTCGACTTAAATCCAAGTCGAAACGTAGTGAGCTCTTCACGGAAAATATAAATATTATTCAATGTCCATAAGAGATCGTACGTTTTTAATTATTTATTTAATTGGTTGGTACCTCGTCATAGTTAGACTAATACCAANAATGTCCATAAGAGATCGTACGTTTTTAATTATTTATTTAATTGGTTGGTACCTCGTCATAGTTAGACTAATACCAATATTACTCCCATTATTTCACATTCTTGTTGCTTGTGACCTTACTAAAATGATCGCGCGAAAAAAACTTGCTTCTGAATAATTTTTGATACGATAAAAATTGGAGTGTTTTTACTGTATTAGGACTATGTTTTGTGTGATCTCTGAAACAGTTTTGCAATTTGTGTTATTTCTACAATATAATTAAGTGATAGAAGGCTAAGAATGAATAATGATTTATTCTTTCGCTTTCATCGAAAGTCCCGAACATAAAATAAAAGTTCACTGTACTTCATGTATTAAATTTTTTTTGCAAGATCAACATCTCTTTCCAATATAATATGAGCGCTAACATTATTTTTATAGTAATATTCATGAAAGCACTGTAATCACACACACAAATTGTGCACAGGGTGGTTTAATAAAAACTCATCAGGCCCACATAAACAGATTTTTTAAACCCGTTTTTGTAATTTTCAATTGCGCACTCAAGACATTTAATGTTTTCCTCAAGATTACGTGGAAGCCTTTCATAATTTTTTGCTTGCAACTTTGTAGAACGGCATTACAAATTTGACATTTTTATCTTTAGTTGTCCAAGATAAGAAACGTATTTGATTCGTACTCACATTTAGAAAATGCGAAGAAGCTGTTTAAAAAATATGCTTTTGAACACTTTTTCAAAAAAATCTGATTATTTACTTCATGACGTTTGTTTTTTTACGTACACATTCAGTTGTCATAATAGCAAGAAAAAATAACTAATGAGTTAAGTACTGAAGAATACGATAACTTCATAGGCCCAGGATAGGAAATACAGAAGAACCTCGATTATCCGGGGTAATTGGGGGGGAGGTGTCGCACGGATAAATGAAAACCACGGTTCATTGAGACACTTCTTATTTGTTGAATTATGTACATAAACTTGCATTCATATGTATGTAGAATGTCACGCTATCAGGAGTTGAAATATGCAGTAATCAGTTTTTCTTTTCTGTTTGAAATTATTTTCCTTACTTTATTCTCAAATTCATTACATCATGAAAGTCTAGGAACTTACGCATAACTGTGGAAATAGTTGGATTTATATGTGTACGAGTAGTTGGAATTTTTTAAATATTTTTGCTGGAAAAGTGAGCACGACGAATAATCGAGGTGTTCACTGTAACTCAATAGTGAGAGAAAAATTAAAACGAAATTGGTGAACGCTGATAGAAGACTGGTCTATTTACTCATCAGAACAACAGGAAGAAAGGAAGAAAGAGCATTCGGAGAGAATGAAGAGATTTTGGGAAGAAAAGAGGAAAATCATCAGAAGATGAAATCGTGTATTCAAGTTCAATCGCTCTCCTAAAGGGGAACAATCGCCATAATAATAATAATAATAATAATAATAATAATAATATACATGCATGGCGAATTCGAAATTATTATACAGTATGTCCCAGAGCTCCACGTGAAAATTAAAGGGATGTTAGAGCACATCCATAGGTACCAAAAATAATGAAGGAACATGTTCAAAATTAGAGAACTCTCGTCAAACAAGAGACATTATTATTCCAGTTTAATGGTATAATTAATAATTCGCTGTTCTTAATACTTCACTATTGCTTATTTACTGTCGTGATGATTTTTTAAAGCTATATACAGAATGGAAAAATGGGAATTTTTAAATCGGGGCTTTAGGGGCTCGCCATCATCAAGGTCATTAGAGCCATTGAAAGCATTATTGAAAGTTGCATGAAATAGGTACGTGCTTGACTTGCGTCTGAGACCCTCGCACTACTTTAACAGGACTTCAAATTGTCGCGTAGATCACTCAAATTACTGCATTTTTTAGAAACACAACATATTTCAACCGTTCATTTGATCGCGAGTAAGCTTATTTTCCGTCCTAGTTCATTAAGATGTGGTTCGAGATAAAAGAAGAAAAAAAGAAAATAACGACGCAATGCAGAATATCCCAGAACTCCTCTTAAGAAAATTGGAGAAATAATACTGCACATCCGTAAGTATAAAAAATAATGAAGGTACTCAAATAATGGAGATAAAATGACACGAAGATAGAGTATAACATAAGACAAAAAGACATGTGAAGTTCTTTATTAGAGGAATTGAGAAAGTGATAGAGGTGTTCAAAGTTTAACGAGTACAGCAATTTACAACAGATGTTCAAATTTTGTCCCATTAGCAAATGATACGGGCCTCGCACGAACGTCACGAGAAATCAAGAAATTCCCGGTGAAACTATTGGTGCAAAAACATTGCACTTTGTACTTTCTCATATACGTTTCTCCATCTGCAGCATAGTGTCAAAAATATCGTAAAAGTGTTATATAAATACAATTTCGCTGTAGAAAAGAAATTGATTTTCGTATCTGCAGGGTGTTTGCTGTCCTCCTATGTATTTTATCATTATCATATCTTTCATTACAATTTAAGAAAAGTCTACGTCTGCTTGTTCCATTTACACTGCTTAATATTATTCAAAGTTCTTGAAACAGTAAACTAATGTGTCGGTGTAGCAGATAGAAATTATTTCACTGCGTCTATATCAAACTTTCAAGCGAAATACCGCTAATGCGGATGTAATGCATACTAATTGTACTTTACGTATAGAAAATTTAAGCAAAATCGTTGGAGCTATTTTTGGGAAATATTCGAAAGAGTATTTTGCCCTTCATGTGAAGTACCCTTTGTTTGAAAGTAAAACAAAAAAAAATAGTGCACGTGCATCGACAAGTAAATAATAATAATAGTAATAATAATAAAAAACTTTTATTTCGTTAGGCTCAAGCCATGAGGCCTGCTCTTCCACCTTACCACCGTCAAAAAAATAATACATGATAATAAAACATAAATAACAATACATACATTAATATATTCATAAATATGTACATACATTATACTACGAAAAGGGAGGACTGTAAAATTACTCTTCTACGTGGTATAAAACTAGAGATCATCCCGGTATTAACCTTAAGCAATTGAGAAAGAAAAAAAAAAAGAAAAAAAGCTCAATTAGGATGACGGCTGAAGGCCTAACAAATATTAGATAATATACTACAAAGTGTGTGATTCATAACAATTAAATATAATACAAAATACATCGTTTACAATATAATATTACAATTTATCGCGAAGATTATTACATTACATTTTAAATTACAACATTAAAACTTACAAATTTATGACTTTAAATATTCATAATGTGATTATCATAAATTATCAAATATTATTTTCATAAATTTTCATAGTTANTAAATTATCAAATATTATTTTCATAAATTTTCATAGTTACATTAAACATATTTAAATTTATACAATTATAGTACAGTAGTAATTGTAACAAATATAACTTTTATATTTATATTAAATTACAGTTTAGTATTAAGATTAACCAAATAAATTATATTCTTTAATATATATTTAATAGTTTTAAAATCATATTATGGTTAAATAACAAGATAAATTTATTATTAATGAAAAATTCAAAATAATATATACTTCATAACAAAAAATCAATACTTTCTATGATTAAAAAACAATGACAATAAATTAGACCTATTTTATCACGAGAGTTTTATTGAATTTCTATCTTAATCTTTGCGTGGACAAGCCAGCTACTTTTAGAGAGATTCCGAGAGCCATAACTTAAGAACCTGTTTTTTAAAAGAGAGAATTGAAGAACTATTCGTGATAGTAATAGGGAGAAAATTCCATATCGTAGCTACTCCTACGGTAGAAGAGTTATTGTAAAAGCCTTGCTTATGCTTGGGTATTGAAAGAAGTTTTGATTCCTGAAGACGTAAAGAGTTTAAAAATTTATAACGCTGAAATAAGTATGAAGGACTGTTCGTACATAGTAGTTGGTAAAGCAATACAAGACTGTAATTTACGCCTAACCTTATTTGAGTGATAGAATCCCGAAATGTGGTCAAATTTTCTTAAGTTGTAAATGTATCGAATACAAGAATTCTGAATGAGCTGAAGTTTGTTTGCGAGACCAATACTCATGTCCGTGAAAAGAACGTCACAGTAGTCAAAATGAGGATATATTTTTTTTTTTTGTTTGAAGTTGGAAGAAGTTTATGAATAAGTTGAAGGACATGAAGAGAAGCGTATATTTACTTACTTACGTTACCTACGTGTTTATCCCATTGAAGTGCAGAAGTGAAAGTGATACCAAGATTCCTTATGTGAGAACACCAAGGGACTTGTTCATCTCGGATTTTTATTGGAATTAGATTGCATTTGTTAATATGTTTTAGAGAATGAACATATCCAATTAGACTTTGTGACTTTGATGGATTTGAACATAGTCCATTACTCTCTGACCAATCTACTAGAAAATTAAGGATATTGTTAGTCTTATTTACGAGATTATCAGTTTCCCTCACATTATCTGAAAGTCTACAGTGAATACGAAATATGAATTAAATATATTCATCCACTTACTCAGAATCGCTGCGCACAGACGGTTGGACGGACGTTATGCCAATAATAACTTTTTCGGAATCAGGGATCGCCAAAACGGATTTTTTTCATGATTACAAAACTTTCTATACGCTACGTATATGAGAAAGTAAAAGGAAAAAAGACCGATCGATGTGACGTCGCAGCGAGTCGTACATCGCTGCAGAGATTTGGACATGTTGTAATTTCGTGTGGCCGAACTTTGAACACCTAATCACTTCCTCAATTCCCCTAACAAAAGGACCTTTATACACGTTTCCTTCTTGTGTTTATTCTAGGTCTCATTTTATCTCCTCCGAGAGACATTTCCGGACAGGTGTACCTTCATGATTTTTTGTACCTTTTAATGAGCTCTGTCATCCCTCCTATTTTCTTATGTGTAGTTTTGGAACATTTTCCTTTGTGTTTTCTTATTTTCTTTTCTTTAGTCTTGGGCCACATCTTAATGAACTAGGACGAAAATTGACCATACTAACGATCAGATAAACTGTGGAACTGTTGTCTTTCCAAAAGAATACAGTACTTTGAGTAACCCTCCCCACAGTTCCAAGTCCTGTTCACGTGACACTCGAAGTTGGTGAAATCTTAGAAAAGTATTATTTTTTTCTTTATTTTCATAGTAACAGTTATATAACACACCATTATGAATTATATTGATGGAAGAAACGTGATTTAATTAGTATCTTCATGAAGTATTCAAGTATTAACAATATTCAGAAACTCCTTTGACTCGTTTAAATTGCACAAGTTCATGTAAAAAAAACATGGCGGTGGAGCTCAACTGTTTCGTTATTTGCGCACCGCACCTCGGGAAAAGCGAAATGTGTTTTTTAATGTCTGGTGACATAGATAAAAGTGATGTGAAAAATACTACGGAAAATTTACTACAAATGAAAGTATACTTCCATCATTATTGTGATTTAAAAGTTTTTTGTAACATTGTTTTTTCTCTCCATAAGACGCTATGTATTACACCATCTATTATAATTGCAATTTTTTCATTTAAGTGGTCGATGAGGTTATGTTGTTTTTCAAGTTAAAATGACAATAAGTACATGTTACTCTGTTTGCCGATTTAAGATATTTTAGTGATTTAATTCCACTTACGCAAATACTAGCTTATGGCAGTTAATGAAATACAATGTATTAAAAACTGTGTTTTATTAATTATCCCTTTTAAATTCGCATAATGTCTCTTCAATTTTGCCAAAGTTCTTGAATTTTGCAAACGTTTTTGTTGAGTAACTTTCCTATTCGTATTTCCGAAAGGCGAGGAAGATTGTGTAGCGTTATATTCTGCCTTGTTATATTTTGCGACCTGTGACATTGTTTATATCGATCTATTAGACATTATATGGGTACGGAAGCGGATTTAAGCTCAGGCTACATAGGCCCGCTCCAATAGGGGCCCCACCACACAAACAAAACATTCTAACAAAAGTTTTGCAAATATATTAAAAGGCTTTTGTGAGCTTATGTACTGTATTTCCATACAATTTATTCCTAAGATTTTTACAAAATTTCATTTGCCATTTAAATATCTGATTACTTGAGAAGTTACAACAGGGAGTATTCAAAATAAATTTAAAATAGGTGAGATTTAGCAGTTGCTTTGTTCCCTTTTTTGTAAGGCCCCACCCCCTGACCGGTTAACCTGGGCAGTATTCCATACACAGCTACAACACAGGTTGAGCCTGTGTGTCATAAATCTGGCCCTGCATTGGATTTTATTTCAAAACCATCCCTTCAGAGGCCTTCCTCATAAGAACCCGTTCAAATTCAATATGGTTTTATTCAAGTATTGGTCTAGAGTTTGATAATAATACGTTCTTGTGAAATAAATTTTTTTGTGTTAAATTACAAATTTGTTGATATTCTATTAGTATTATAACACCAAGATAACTTTTTATCTTACCTAGGAGTTTGCTAAAATATTTCAATCCGTCTCTGCCTTACGGCCGTTGATGAGAATTGATGGGATGGTCCCTTCCTTGCTTCCGGAGAGTAAATTTGTTTATTTTCCTCCACATGGTCATACGCAGTTCGCAACTGCTTTTTCGACAGTTTATTTATTTAGTCCCGCAAAATGTCCAAATTTTATGAGATGAGTTGATTAGTAGTTTATTTCTTCGGTTTAAAAGAAAATCTGGACTTTGAAGAACAGTCACCATATCTCTTCTATGACCATGTGTTTAAGTAACTTGCGCAGGATCATGAATTACATATCATTCCGACTAGTAATAGAATAATGAAGTGTAAATGATACCTTTGCCAAAATACGTGAAGAGCTCTTCCTAAGGCAGTTGAAATTAACGTGCCATCCATCCGTAAGGACTATATTTTCTCAGCGATTAAGTTGTTACGACTCAGCCGTGTTGCTTACGACAGGTAGGAAGCGAGATCCTTACAACGAACGTAATAAGACATCGCTGACCACAGGAGCCTCGTATTTAGGTTGGTAACTGAGAAACTACTGGTTAAAGTGTGATGTAATCTTTGTGAGATTTGGATTAGGCAGGTGAAGGAAGAATATACAATATTTCGTTACAATACAGTGAGTGCAGAATAGCATACTCGAATTTATTATTATTGGCAAGGTCTGGTAGGGTTTTATTTTAATTGTAGAAATCATACCCGATCAATATATTTTTACAAAAACATTTGATATTATTTGAAAAAATAAATTATCCCTATAGGGTCACGGAGTTTTACGACGCCTTCGGAGGAGGTTAAAATCACTAAATGATAAAAGTGAAATTTTGTGTTTGGTCTGCCTCGTTAGGAAGTGTGCCGTTGAGGAGTCGCGGGTGGACTCTTCCATCTAATTACATAGTACATTCCATACAATGGTCCAGATGAAATGACATTGTTGTAGTTGACGATACGAAAAATAAGAGATTGATGTAGTGGCTTCTTGCTGATTGGACACACACGGATACAACTTCGAGCAACAATAAAAAATTCTCTCTGGTAGAGGACAATTGAAAGTGTGGGTGGAGAGAGAGAGAGAGAGAGAGAG
>NNCF01125793.1:0-70933 GCA_002313205.1 Laupala kohalensis | reverse complement strand
CAGTGGGCTAGGTCTCTAATGACTTTGCCGTTGACGAGCCCCAAAGCCTCGCAGAAAAAGATAAAAAAAATGGGGAAAGTCTGTCCTGAAGACATCCTAGGATTAATTCCAAACTTATCTTTTGAAGATCATCTTTCAAGAACATTTGTAAGATATCTCTACTTTGTATTTACGGAATTAATGCGTGGAATACAGGTTTAAGATGATCTTGAATAGGTCTGTGCAGAATATCCTGTTTCTCTGTGAAAGATACCGTATCAATTTATTTAATTTGTACATTAAAGATTATCTCCAGATAACCTGGTCAAGATAAGTCTACAAGACGTCTGCAGTTAGTACTGCTGACTTAGTCCTCATTATATCTTTAGAGTATAGTTTTCTGAGGATATCCTTATTTCGTCCGCGGAGGATATTCTTTGAACATTCATAGTTCATACAGTGAAGATTATCTCGAGATAGTTCGGGGTCTCCTGAAGATAAACTAATTTTGCCCTCTTAGAATTCCTGTGAACATACGATATTCATTATGCAGGTAATCTTTCAACGAAATGAGAGCAAGATAGTCCGTTACTTGCCTTGCTTCATATTGCTATTGAAGAGGTGGTCGGGGAAAAAGAGCACATTTGTATTTTCGGTGCAAACAATCAAGAACTGCGCGATCTTTTCTTTCCAATAAAGTTGAACAATCAGAAACCTAACTTAATCCAGTAGCATTAACGGAAGATTCGTTAAAATGTGACCGTTATCCTTTGGTGGTGGGAACGCCACGTGATGATTGTAACAGCCCTGAGACTTCACATCAACTCCCAACAATATCATATTGCTCGGTTGAAATTTCTCGTCGAGCTGCGAGGAGTTAGTCCTTGGCTGTAGTTCAATGCGCGTGGCAGCTTGGCGTCCGATCGCATTTATTTGAGGTTTTCTTCGGTGAGGAGAGGGAAATACTATTTGCACTTGTGTTGAATATTCGTCAAAAGGGAAGCTAGTTGTGCTTCTTGCATTCCTGTTAGTTATCTGGATACTTCTCCATTTCAGGTAAGTTAACTTTCTTGTAAAACCTAAATGCTACCTATCGAAACTAGCTTATTATCCATCACGTGGTCATACGCAAGTTTTAACGGTTTTAGCTGTTTTTTAGCAAAAAATTGAATTTCCATTTGAAATTTGAAGTTGAAATACGTATTTATTGGAACACTTTATACTTTGTCCAAAAAGCAGTTAAAAACTACGCATAACCACGTTGAGGATAATAAACTTATTTACTCTGGATAATTTACTCCAAGCCTTGAATATATCTGGCTGAAACGTGCATTATTTTTAACTTTCACTATGCAGTAGCTCGTCAATAGCATCGATACATGAGTAATATTGTTGACAAATGATTGTACTTTTCTACGTAGCTTATTCATAGCGGTATGTCGATTGTGCATTGTTTA
The DNA here is from genome assembly GCA_002313205.1 of Laupala kohalensis. Taxonomy (NCBI): domain Eukaryota; kingdom Metazoa; phylum Arthropoda; class Insecta; order Orthoptera; family Trigonidiidae; genus Laupala; species Laupala kohalensis. The sequence continues at coordinate 69,497 of NNCF01125793.1, read as the reverse complement.
ACTCCTGGCAATACGATGACATTGATATTTATCATAGTTCTTGCTAACTTAATCTTGGTAGATTTAATTCACTTTAGGGAATAAAAATACAATATACCAGGTGGTATACATTTTGTATACTTATAATGTAGATATTAGATAAATAATTGAAATAAATTTTAGATGAAAAACTAAACGGCAAATCTGTTTATGTCAGTTTACTATGTCTCCAAGGATACAGTATATTCATTGAGTTTTTAGTTGATGGTTAATAGTTCGATTAATTCCATTCAGGTGTCATATTTAAGGAGCGTAACAGCAGGTAAAACAGCTGCCCACATAGGCTTCATACAGATAGCATCTATAATGACACCATTTTGTGCTGGGTTTCACGTCTGGAAGGGTGTGCACACAAAGCTGCAGAAACTTGCCCTTAAATCACACATTACTCCACTCAAAACACTCGAAGGTAAGGATAAATTTTATTGCATCTAATAAAGTGTGGAGTTAGAAAATTTCTTGTTCTGGCCATTGATTGTTATCAAATAGCTTTATAGTTGTATTTTATTTCCATAATAAATTATTCATTGGTAGTGAGAACGGACAACTGTGTCATCGAAAGACGTAGAGTAGAAGGCTACTCGTTGTTTGACATGATATTCGTCTGAAAGCAGGAGATGCAAAACCAATTTTACCCTGGACTGGCTATTTGTAGACAATTTTAAAGTCATTTTGTTTCTTATATAATATTTTGGTCTTGTATGTTCTGTAATTTCTGATATTTTTAGATAATTCTTTATTGTAATTAACACATGATATGTTCCGTAATTCGTGTTTTTAAGTGTCTTCTTGTTTGATATATGTAACATGCTCCTCAATCTGCAAAATTTATTTTATACATAATGTATTATCTTCCTTTTTTTGTAATCAGTGACTTTGTATTTTAAGTTTTATATATTGATCTGATAATAAATGTGATGAGTATATAATTGGTTTCTTTTTTTTTGTAATCTCTTTGACATGTGTAGAATGTGAATCATATATGTCTTTTATTATTACAAAAGACATTTCTGAAGATCTTGAAGATTATCTTCGTTGTATGAACTCGAAATGATCTCGTCAAGATATAAATAGGACATTGTAGAGATGATCTTAAAGGGTGTATCCATAGTATGAAAGAGAGATGATCTATTAAAGATATACATAGGACATTTTGAAGTCTTAAGAGATATCTTATATGTATTAACTTGAGATGATCTCATTAAGATATGAAAAGGATATGCTTGAGACGAATCTTTCAAGTGCATCTTCAGGATAAACTGAGGACAAAGTTNTCCATGTGTGTGTATGCGTGGTTACGGATAGTTTATGTACTAGAGAATCTCGCCACAGGACGTGGTAACTTTTGAAAGGGATTCGTTGACGTAGTATGCGCGTGCAAAACGGTAGTCAAATGAAACTTTCCATAATGTTTTTTATTCTATTTATAATAAAATAAAAGACTACCAACAGCGGTGGTCTAGTGGTAGCGTCTTCGCTTCCGTGATCCCATTGGCTGAGCCGTAGAGCGTGGGTGAAACCCTGCTCGGCTGAACTGTGAGGTTTTTTAGTTGGAACTTCCCTCAATTCAGATAAATGTCCGTTTAGTACCATTAGTTCCCCGGCAATCCCAACATCTCTCCTTCCCAATTCCCTCTCCTAAGTTCAACGGTTATGTGGGAGAGCTAACCTCATGACCTTAACCTCACCAAAAGACATAAAATAAATAAATAAAATAGTCATTATAAAAGTAATTCATAAATTATGGTGGATTAAAAACTGCGAAAATATTTATCTTATGGTTTAAATTAAAACAATGTGTTTGACTGGAATGGTGTCTAGTTTTGCGAGAGGTTTCGTTGAATAACTTTCTAATTGTCCACAAAGGCAACGTAACTTTCGATTTGTGCTTTTTTACATTTCTAAATTTGTGAGATATGCGACACATTTTTACATCGATTCCATTAAAGATAACACTATACTTCATTTAAAAACCGTCCCACCAGACACTTTATTCCTAAAATCCCGTACGAAATCGGGATTTAAATAATGTAAAAGCTTTGGGGCGTGAACGTCTGGAGTACTAATACTGCTTTAAAAATTGTGAAAAATCTCATTTAAAATCTATAACTCACATTTTCAAAATATCTACATTTTTGTACCTTCTATGTACTTATAACCGACCAAGAAAGAGACTAGTAGTTTTATTTTTTTTACTGATTTTTTTTTCTGTACAGTACTTTTTAAATGTAAGCTTAAAAATTGTAATGTTTGTTTCTAACACTCATTATTTATCCCATCAGCAAATCAATTATCTCAAGTCAACATTGAGCAACGCAGTTACGCCTTCATACTTCTCGTCAGAGTGAATCATTGGGATTCGAGATCACCAGGACGGGTCAAAGTTCACACATGTCCTTCAGATGAAAGATGCTATTTATAGCCTATTGGTTCAATTCGTCTGGCACCAGTGCGCTTATAAACTAATTCTGTGTCTACATGTCACACAAATCCTTCCAAAGAACTGTTCAGAAGCGCATCTCATTTATCAGGTTTGCCAACTGTGTATCATCGTAATGACTTAAGAGATTTCTGATAGGCCATAAAATGAAGCTTTCGGTCGCCATAAATCAAGAATCGAATATCGCCATTCATTTTTATTAGAGTTAATAGCTGAGCATCTGACGTTTGCTTTGTGTATTAAACTCCTGTGGGAGAGATATTGTGGCAACAATACTATTTATTTTCTTGTCAGAAAAGTTAATCATAATTTAAGGGGTACAGAATATAATAAAAAGTAGCTATGCATTACACGTAATTACTAGCTATAGCTATAAAAATTATTAAATGCATCATAAAAATTTTAATTAGTGCGAAATAATCCATTCTGATATATAAATGTGTGACGCGAAAGTGTGTTTGTCTGTTTGCTACCTGATCACGACTAAACCACTGAACCGATCGTCATGAAATTTGGCAAGGAAATACTTTAGATGTCGAGGATGAATATACGCTAACTTTTATTTTCTAAATATGTGATAAGAAAGAAATGTGTTTTAACAATAAATTTTGATAAAATCGTGAAATAAGAGAGTTATCTTTGCTTACGCTGCGTAAACGGTAAGCGATAGGTGACAACTATGAATGACAATATTGTTTGCATCAAAGAGTTCTACAAAAAGTCCGCGACAGCATGTATATATACGAAAATTAACCTAAATTGTCGATTGAACGTTATTAAAAATAGAAATGTTAAAATACTTCAATTTAAGAGTAATTTAAGAAGTGAAATATCAGTCATCGTCAAATTGAATGGATTATTTGTTTTGTGTTTTTTACGAAGATAAAAAAAGTTTGTAAATAGTAAAATTTCCATGAAGAGTTTATTGATGGCGCAGTCGCGTCAAGCTTTAGAAGCGAAAATTCGACCGACGCGGCTCCCAGGAGATGGTGTTGTGTGCACAGTCAAGTTTTGTATTAAATTTGTATTATGAATTTGTAAATTAGGATGCTATACATTAAAAAACATTAGAAAGTAAAAGTATTTTATTCTTACAATACAGATAGATTTTGGTTTTTTTTCTGAGTAATAGAAGATTAGTCAAAGGGCAACGCCGGGCAATCAGCTACTGTATTATATTTTGCAGAAGTGAATACACTGCTGTTGTTAACATGAGTATAGAATGCTTGAAAATGATTGTTGTTCGGTGTCATTTTACTTAAAAATTTGTACAGAATCCAAAATTAAATAATTTTTTTTTGTCTTTTACTTCCACGTGAAATAATAATTTTCGATCAGAATTGTCCAGTAGACGAATCATTCCGACCGAGAAGGGTAAGGATGTTAGTGAAAGGTGACGTATTAGGGAGCATCACTGGGTCAAAAGACGCAGCGGAACGAAGAAGTGCAGACAAAGTGAGGGAGGTAGCCAGCCGTCTTCCGATATTTTACAATCTACAGTTTGACTCAAGTTAAATATCTTTCTTAATTGTCCGGAAGGTGAGGTAAATTTCGAACTGTTCTTTTCGATTTTAAATTTGTGACATGCGTGGTAGTTTTTTTTATATCGACTCTATTAGAAATTTCATAGGTCTTTTTTACAAACCATCCCTTCAGAGGTATTATCCAAAGTGCCCATTCAAATACAAGATGGTTTTGTTAAAGTATTACCGCCGCGACGTCCAAATGTTAGTATACGGGTTTGTTAGGTTAGATTAGTTTTTTTTCTTTTATCTTAAAAAATTCGAGATATTCAAAACCAGTCGGTAGGCTTCTTATACTACCTTCAAGTATGGATGTTTGATGTATTACAAAACCATTAGACAAGCAGTAATATCCAACGCTGGTGCCGCACATTTCGAACTCTGAGCTCGAGCGTCTACGGAGGCGTGTTAAGCACAGCATGTGGCGAAGTGATGAATAAAGGGTCTTTGTATTTGGTTGTGGTTCTACACTCCATCGAACAACTTAGAATTAACTGCTATCATGTTAATGCTTCTTTTCCATTTATCTTAGGTTGTGACCTAACGGGAATATATAACGATATACTTTTTCAAATTCAAACGAATGCTTTTGTATTTTGTAGCTAAGTAATTGGTAGACATGGAAGAACTGCACGTGTGTATCTTTTAGTCGTAAAGGTTTAGTTTATTTGTTGATTCAATGTCATGTAGATAATAATTATGCTGGGACCAAATTTGTTCTCCAACTTGCGTGCGTATGCGAGTCAGAACAAATAATACAAAAAGAAGTTGAAAGCAAAACTCATAAACTACGTGTATCCCATCGAAAACAAATAAGAAAAACAGTGCGAAGTATGTTTTAACTCATTTAATAATTTGTAACGTCTGTTTCACCTTGAAATTTTTCTGTGTAAAACCCTACAAATCAATATGCAAAATGAAAAAGACATCATAAAACATGTATTGGAAAATGCGGTAAAATTTTATGAAATGCACTGAATATCGAATTTCAAGCAAACTAGAAAGTATTATTTCTGGGAGAATTTCGTTGAGGCATTTAGATAATCCGTTATTCCTATTTATGCATTTAGAGGTTCCGATATCTGATTGATTTTCTTGAGTAGATTTATAGTTATCTAAAGAACGTAGTTATCAGCAAATAGTTCCCTTATAAAACACTATGGATGAGACTATCCTAGGTTTGGATGCGAGATTCAAATGCTAAGTAAGGAAAGGATTAAATGAATAATTAAAAACTTTATGGACTTTGATGGGTGAATAACATTTTTATTTTTTGCGAAGAGCTCACTACGTTTCGACGTGGATTTACCCGTCGTCAGGTGATCAAGTAATAACAAATTATAACAATAAACAAATATTATAAGGAAAGGATTTCTGCGAACCTTTGGAAAAGACTGCAAAATTTTGGAAAATTTCTTTCCAGCTTCTGAATTTGGATAACGCATCGAAACCTATTCTTTCAGTATAATTATTACTTCTCATTTATCACCGAATCTATACAAATAAAAATTAATTATACGGAAAAAATAAATAAACTTTATTGTCAAAAAAGCAGTTGCAAACTGCGTATGAGCACGTGGGGGGCAATAAACAAAGTTACTCTCCGGAAACAAGCAAGGGACCATTCCGTCAATTCCGATCAAGGGCCCATGCATGAGCAGTGGCGGATTTAATATTTACAAAAGAAATTATTTAATAAATACGCACTGTTGTCCATTTATTATTCCAAAATGAAGTGTAGATATTTGTGCAGTAAAAATTCAAGATTAATAAAACAAAGGTATTAATGACATTCCTGCCCAAGGAAAATCCGCCACTACCCGGGGGAAAACCGGAGAAAAACCCGGGCCAGGATGGGAAAACCTGGGTCAGGATTCGGCATCAAAATGTCTGTGGCATCGAAATGAGAAAAGTGTGTGATGAATTGATCTGTGTTATTGCAAGTAACGTGCGAAGTATTGTTAATATAGAGGGAACGTAAGAGCAAGAAGAAAAATTAAAAACTTCTCCAGTAGATGTGGAACTTTACTCGCGTAACTGGTACTCCTACGTAACCATTAGCAGAGAAACACAAACAGAGCTACCGCGAACATTGTTTTCATTTATATGACATGGAAACGCATTGAAACCCATGAATTTTGTAGGTCTGAACGATTCGCTTTGCTTATTAAGTGTGTTTTCTCTCAGCTTGTATTTGGGTCCGCAAGTAATTATGTCCAAATTCGAATTGAGTTGTAGGAACAATGTATGTTTATATATATTGTTCTTTTCTTTTTCTTTCTTTCTAAACCACGAAAGACGAGTACCAGTAAGGCTCAACTGATTTGAGTTTACTCACTAGACTCGTCGTGATTTTACCGAGATCGGAGGAACAGACCACTGTATCCGAGCTTTACATCTGCGGTCGGACTCTTTGTAAATCCCAGCTAATTAAACTGGGACATGGATACAAAGAGCTACACATTTTATCTTGCCCCGCCCGGGTATCGTACCCGGGTGACGAGCAATCACGCTGACACCGCGGCCACGACGGGGACTGTAGGAACTATATGTATTTTCTTTCTTTCTTTCCTTTTCTTTTTCTTTTCTTTTTCTTCTCTTTCTCTTTTCTTTTTCTTTTTCTTTTCTTTTCTTTTCTTATTCTTTTCTTTTTCTTTTCTTTCTTTTCTTTCTTTCTTCGTACAACAATTAAGAAACTAATAATTGAAAAATCCCGGGCAAAACCGGGAAAATGAACCAGTTCTAATAAAGACTCATATTCTGCATTCCAGTGGAGTTCGGTCGCTTATCTCTCTTACTTACACATTTTACAATTTATTTGTCATAAAAAACAGCGCATTAGATTTCGATGAAAACTAGAATTGATGGGTTTTGACAAAAACGTTCTTCTACCGTGGTGGCATTTCCTGGGGAAATCACAAATAACTGTAAGTTTCTGACATCTCATGACAATTTAAAAATTATATTTGGCTAAATATAAATTAATAGAAAATAAATCTGTACAAATGACAAAGATCATGATGGACATGGACATTGCATGGAGCAGAAAGAAGTGAATACTTGCAGTATTTAAGACGAAGAAGAGTATTTACTTGAACAGATGAAAGAAGTCTAGTAAATAACAAAGAGAGATTTGAAAATTTGCAGGTTATGTTTATAAATTAGATAACATACGAAATATAATTAAAGGAAATTAGATTGTAAGTGTTGTAAAACCGCGGTGATGACTTTCTTAGGTATTGTATAAAAGAGATGAAATAAAAAAAAGAAAATCGTTTTTAGCAAAAAAACTGTCACGTGAGAATATTCAATCCGCTAAATTTGCCCATATCTGTTATCTGCTCCTGTCTACATCCCTATACGACGAGACAAAGAAAGGTTGGTCGAAAATATGATAAATGTTCATAGAGCATTCAGTCGGGTTAGGAGGCAGTACCAAGACGTGATTAGCGTCACCTATGTGGGAGTTATCGTATACGTTAATAGACAAATGTCCCAGAAGAGTTTTCGTTCTTTTTCTAGGCAACCGTACAGAGCAAATTTCATAAAAAGAATATTTTTTGTGGGGTTTTACGGCTCATGTCGACATCAAAGGCCATTGGAGCCCTAAAAACTTGTACAGGTAGGAAAAATGCAGTTACGCACTAGGGAGAGCCAACATGACTCTCCCCGCGTGTGGGACTCGTCGAATGATTCAGCCATACCCATTAAAAACCCTCCTGATCTACAACACACCAAAAACATATCTCACAACACACATGAAAACATATCTCACAACACACATGAAAACATCAAATTGAGGGGGGGGACTAAAATGAGGGTTGGACAAAAAATTAAAGTGGGATGAGGAAAATGAAAGATACCTTAGCCTTAATAGCGTCGGGATCGAAAAGAACAAGAGGTGACCAAGGGAGGTCAGGAAAGAGAAAGGAAGGAGCCTTCAAACAAGTAAGTGGAAGTAATGCCAGACTCAGCTCGGGGTCCCGTGTTCGCCAAACACGTACTTACTAGATGTAAGTCCCCTGGGGCGAGGTAGGAAAATGAAAGATACCCTAGCCCTAATGGCGTCGGGATTGAAAAGAACAAGAGGTGACCAAGGGAGGTCAGGAAAGAGAAAGGAAGGAGCCTTCAAACAAGTAAGTGGAAGTAATGCCAGACTCAGCTCGGGGTCCTGTGTTCGCCAAACACGTACTTACTAGATGTAAGTCTCTTGGGGGGAAATTTCACAAAAGAAGTATAGTACTTATGAGCATTAAAATTTCACAAAAGAAGTATAGTACTTATGAGCATTAAAATTTCACAAAAGAAGTATAGTACTTATGAGCATTAAATTTTCAAAAAAGAAGTATAGTACTTATGAGCATTAAAATATTTTAAATGGATTTCGTGCCCCCCCCCTCCGAGAGATAAGAATAAAAATAATTTGATACATGTTATAATAGCAATAAATGTATAATTAATAGAATACAAAATGTCAGTCCTCGTAATCTTCTGCTAGTCCTTAAAGGAGTGGGGGAAATTTCCTGTAGCCCATGCCAACACACCATAGCATAATCCCATAGCTTTATACATCGATGTTCGTACCATAATCTTCAACAGAATCCATGACTTCAGTAAGTGGATAGAAACATAGAGGATGAACCAAGAAGAGCGTACGTTGCAGCAAAAAACACATGAAGGCGCATACTTAGCTCGTCTGTTCTTTTTATCTCCTCCGAGAACAATCGCGTCCTTATTTCTTCAGACCCCTCTTCATTCTCTTTATACTCCTAAGACACGGTGTAGCGATGACGTTGTACAGTGTTGTTATTGTAGTTTGATCAGCTGTGTAATTGCCGTTATTAACTGAAAAATGAGATTATTTGAATTATTGTCGGTTGGTACGCCTGTCTGTCATCATCTGTTTTTCGCGTTCCTTTTTTGTTAAATTTAGTGCGTGTGGACAGAAGCGTTTATTCGTTTGATTACTGTTGCAAAAAAATGACCCGTGCATTGTTTAATCGAGGAACAATTACCGTAGCGGCTTGATGAACTAAATGATTGTTATTATAACGGAGCTGTAAATAGATTAATATCCTTGATACGGTCTTATTTAAGCAGAGTTCCTTATTAATAATGAAAAATACATAGTCTCAGCACTTGCTCATAAAGCCTACGAGAAATATCTCGTTGCTATTCATGTTTTAAAATGTAACAATAAAAAACTGAAATAAATGAACGAGTTGGAGGCGTCATCAGGTTTACCAGTAACTATTAACTCTTCCCTTTTACATCGAGAAAAGAGAGTTGGTAAGTAAAATAGCTCACCTCCAAGCCATGCTGCAGTTTTTTTTACATTTTTAAATTAATATCAATGGCAACGATAAGGTTTTGTAGACTATATTTGCAAGTATTATGCATTGAGTCTGCGTGTATAATTAGTAGATTTAAATTCGACCGAATTAAGCAGACAAAAATATTTCACAAAATGTCAATTCGATTATGAATTTTGGAAATTCTGTATTGAAACATTGTGTGAAATTGTATTTTTTTTAAATTCGTTAGTTAAATGGACATTTTTGAAGTATGTTTGCCTGCTCATTTTGGTCGAATTTAAATTTATTTTCACAAGTGGGACAATTATATTTCATAATTAATAAAGAATTATGTGTGTTGAAATAAGGTAGTATCCAGAATATTAATGTAATGATAGCAGACGTCTAACACACAGCAATTTATGGATGCCATGAAAAAAAATCACCATATTTCGCGTTGAGATATACCACGTTAAAAATCTTAAGTACTGAATGTGAAAAATATTAATTTGTTCGAAATGGGAACATTCACATTATTAATATAAGAGTATTTTGTGTTTACTCTCTAAAAATGATCTGGGAAATGGTCAAAACTCTTTACAATGTCTTCTTACATTTACCTCAATTTTAATTCTGTATTAAAATCCATAGTTGGATTGAATACATTAAACTTATGTTATTTATTTTGTGTATATAAAATAATTTAAAAAAAAAATAAGCTTAGAATGTTACCGTTCAAAAACACAAAACTGAAATGTATATTTTGCTGAATTCGTGAAAATTAAATTTTTTCTTCTTAATTCGTTTGTCAAATGATTAATTGAATTTCTTAGTTAATGAAATAAAAATATTGCATTGTTGTAATTAAATATACCTGAACGTATAAATCAAATTGAGTACTGTATTTTATTTTTAATTATATTTATTTTAATTATATTATTTTTAATTATATTATTTTTAAGTATCAACGTATTAAACGTAGTATTTGTTTTGACTTGTGCTTAAAGAGCCTTCCTTCTTTGAGAAAACAGATGGTACCTCAACCTCATTACTGAAGACGCAAGAAAAATAACTCAAACTGGTCGGGAAATCAGTGTCGTATTTGGTATGAGCTAGATAATTAATTAAACTAAAAGAGATTGACTACCATTAATTTTCGTCTCGAGCGAAGTTGCCGTCAATATTGAGGTCTTTTGAATGTTGTTTATTGAAGGTGCTGTTGAATATTTTTAGTTTTAGGCTTCTTAGGTTTTTTAAAATCTCAAATCTTCAAAATATTTGCAAGTTTGCAAAAAATGGAAATTTCTGTTACAAAGTAGAAAATTATGTACATATATGGTAGTTTAACATTTAAAAGTATATTTTATAGTTCTCATTGTTTCGTAAAACAGTAATTTCGGAACACTGTGTATATATTACATTAATTCACACATGTGAATAATGTATTCATATTTCATAAACGATGGTTAACATTTAATCTTAAACTTCTGATTCTCTTTAAATTATCTTGTCTCGGTCAGATCTTGATTACTACCATATCCTCACTACGATACTCCAGTGGTGTCAAAAGAAAGAGCACACAAGCGAAGTTGCGCTCCTCCCCGTGTCCAGAGATCTAAATCGCTACAACGGCATTTGTTTTCAGATAACAATAAGGGGTTGACAAATTCTGTTCCTGGACACTGCGACCACGCGTTCAACCGAATTCTGCGCAATAGAACTAACAGGTTTGTGGTTGTACTAAGGAAAATTTCGGGAGGCAAAGAAATCAGTTTTTGTTACGTACAAATACATTATATATAGAAATTCATAATCAAAGTAAGGATGTTATCAATCATTGTAAAAATATAACACTAAATTCTTGCGGTTTGGCCAAATTTGAAAAAATAAAGAATTTGGCCAAACCACAAGAATTTTTTTAAAATTAATAATTATTTATCGGAAACAAAAAATCAAAATCCAGAAACATAAATAAAAATATTTCTTTTTTTATATCTTTTTGTTGGAATACTTGGTAATTCCGTTTAGTACTACTCTTATTAGTTACCACATTTTCCACAAATAGTAAACAAAGTGCACTAGCTCTGCGTTCGTCACCCAGAGGTTCATTCACTCCTAATTTCCAATACGAACTCCTCCATCCCGCTATGATAGCCCACTAGCCAATCCTTGCTGCAGCCTAGCATAAGAGACTGCGCGCACGGCGTGCTCTACCGGAGCACGCCTTTCTCTGATGCTCGTTCATGCTTCCATTGACATCCCTGTTTTTGTCTTTCATAAAAGGAATATTTTTCTCCCTCCTATATTAATAACTGGATGTCAATCAATTGTCGTTTACACACATGTTGTGGTACAAGTCAATTCTTGAAAAGGAAATGAATGAGTTTGCATTTCTGTATTTATTTTACTGATCGGCGATTCTACGTGTTATCGTTGAACTTGCAATTCAGTTCAAGTCTTGTATGGTGGACAAAGCAGCTTCCACAGCCGTGTGAAGTAGGTGGCAGGTATTTCATGTAGACTGGTGGCTTTGCTCCGATGGAACAATATATCTCTCTTTACGACTGAAATCTCCATAAAGTTTAAATTGAATAAATATACATAAATAGACAATTTTTGGCATTACTTTTTACATTATTTGCAATTTTCCTCGTTTAAGAGTTATTTGTGATGAAAATTTTCAATTCTTTTTATTTCAAGATTGNAAAGTATACCTAAAAATGTCTAAGTATAATATATGATAAAGCAAGTTATGAAGTATAATGCATGAAATATTGAACTGAAATTCTCCAACGATTCGATTACTTGAATAATGTATTCGATAGGTCTACAGCCGTAAGAAGTTTATTTATTTTAGTGGATTGTAGCGCCATTTGCCACTAAACCAAAACAATGTTAAATACAAAAGTTACTCCCTTTTCTGTACGAAATGAAAATATGCTGCAAAATAGTGGGGTTTCGATTTAAAATTTTGAAGGAACCTTTCCTGTCACCCATTTATTATCGTAAGGGTACTATTATCGATTTCATAATACAATGACTTATATTTGTTTGTTTTTTTCTTTCTGAATGCGTAGATCTCTTCTTTTACCGTTTAAAATATTTTTATTTGCTTTAGATGCACTGATAGTGTAGATCTAGTGGTAGTGTCTTGACTTCCTCGTTACTAACTACCGTTCGATAAAGAAAATGAGAGGATGTAATATCACTTTTCAACATTTTCAACAACATTTGTTTCTCTGAGTTTTAAAAGACGGCTGAAGACACCGTGTTTATTGTAAAGGGAGTCGAGCGATTTTTCATTGGTATTTACACCGATGACGGAAGCTGCCCTGGTGTTGTTAACAGTTACTACTTAACAGTTGGTCTCGCTAAAGGTTGACAAGAGTGATCGCACTATTAGCTGTGAATTCTCAACAAACATGGAAGTATATTTGCTGTCACTTGTCAACTCCTTTTCATTTGTTTGTACACACGATCCCAATGCTCAAAGGACGTTTGCTCTTCTGAATGGAATTACATAACTTCAAAGTTGCCATGTTTTTAGTGCCGTGTTACTAGATACTTGATTACCCCTATCAATATTGCCCAAATTACACTAATAATTACTTGATAATAAATAGAGCATGTGTGGGATAAGACTTTGTCACGGTTAGTTTTTCCACGATTAGGGAATATACATCAATCCTTGTCTGGTAGTGATTCATGTCGCCAACATTTATTTCATTTCAAGCTAATTTTATTTTCCCAAAATCAGTCCATTTTGTATCATATAAGCATAAACAAAAAATAAAGATACTCATGAAATACTAATACGCACGTCCGTAAAAAAGGCTTGTGATAAGGTTCCAGGTACTATACCAGGTACCATGTATATAATAATTTCTGTTAATAACTAATTAACAGCTTTACTCCACTACACTAAAAAAAATATATAGTATATTTTGGTTCTTTTCTNCATTTTGTATCATATAAGCATAAACAAAAAATAAAGATACTCATGAAATACTAATACGCACGTCCGTAAAAAAGGCTTGTGATAAGGTTTCAGGTACTATACCAGGTACCATATGTATATAATAATTTCTGTGTACTAATTAACAGCTTTACTCCACTACAGTAAAAAAATTATATAGTTATTATATTTTGGTTCTTTTCGCAATTTAGGAAGTATTCCCCATCTAAATTTTATGAAACTAGTAGTTCTGTATATTTTAGGAATTAATCAGCGTTTCTATCGAGTAATACTTTGATTACAAGAATTTTCTTTTTAAGTCGTAGTTGTTTTTCAAAACTAAATCAGTTATAAAAGAAAAAGTGTTGAAAGAATATATCTTTTTGACTTTGATGTAATTTTTATGAGTCTCTGTTGTAGTTATTTCATACATGTTTCCGTATTTTATTTTCCCTTGCTGTAATTTACTCGCGGTGCTATCAGATGGACTGTTTAAATAGTAAAGGAAATGACTATCTTCTTGAAAGACGGTTAATTACAACGGTTGTCCAGAAAGTTAAGTACGATTGGACATAAGAAATAAACAACAGAAGATATCGTTACAAAACTTTATTGACAATGTTACTGGACCTAAACCTATTTGTTTTTCAGTGTAGTCGCCATAGCTTCTAAGTACCTATTGTAACGAGGAACACGTCTCTCCATACTGCTGCTGTTTATTCATCCAACGACCTGAGCCGGAACGTAAAGAGGAATGTACACACGGGGGCCAGTGAACACCGCTTCGTGACGTCGCATAGCGGAGTACACGAGACAAAAACGTGTTCAAAAATATTTATCCCGTGAATTTGACGGATTATGGCGAATTATCGTTTTTTATATGTACATAAACAAATGTCATGTTAAGTTAAATGTGTTTTTGATTCGAGATGTTACGTATCGAATTTATATAAACAAATAAAAAGATGCTCTATATAAATTTTCTTAACATAAATATTGAACATAACATTTGCTTGTGTACTTAACAACGATTTTTCGCCATAATTCACCCGAATTTACTGGATAAAATACTTTTGGTCAGGTTTCGCCTCGATACACTCCACTGTTCGGAGACACGAAGAGGTGTTGAAAAGCGGCTTTCACTAGTCCCGTGTACGTGCTCCTTGACTGATTGTTTGAGGTCCTCATCATTTGCGAGATGATTTCCACCCAAAATTTTCTTTAATTTTGGGAATACGTGGGAACCGCTTTTTTCTTCCCTTAATTTCATGTTCTCTTACTATGACGACCTTTGCATTGGACAATACCTCTTTACCACCTCCCCTTCATGGAGCGGAGCCCTCCCCCAACACGCGGAGGTTGGCAGAATGTAATACCTCAGTCTGCAATTATCTTCATCGTTATTCTGTGTTTTATTTAACATCTTTTTTATTTTGGAATATTTTGAATTTATTCTTTGTTTTCCTCTAATATTCTGTCCCCTCCACGCTGTATGAAGGTATCATATCCGTCGTAACTGAAATCAACTTGCCAACTATTCACAAAACTTGGAAAATAAATTGCTTTGAGCTATTTGTTGATGGACTACTTTTTCAGAGACTACTTTGCCTTTCCGCGTAGAACAAGATGGCATTAAAGACATTCTACGAATAATCAATGTTCGAAGTAACCTAAAAACTTCCATCTATTTACGCGTTGTTTACAAGTAAGAAGCTCAGCTATGAATGAAATACAGTGCTACCAACTTGAAGATGTAAGATGCAACGTTGCCGCGATTAAAGTGTAAAATAACATGCATTGTTTTAGTTCATATTATATTGAAATTCACGGTTAAATACATGTCATATATTCCAAGTAATCTCATAAGTTTTAAATATGTATTAATGTCTNTAGTTTAAATTTAATTTTTTTTTCTTCTGTAAGTTACAATCCACGTAGTCTCATTCACAGTTTGAATTTTCGAATAAATTTTCATAATTTACGACCATACACACCAATTTAAAATTTTTAAACATACTTGTCAAGCTATTTAAAAACAATTTACAATATAAATGAGTAATCTAATTATAATATTCCGTAATATTGAAGTTAATCAACTACATGAAGTCCATTAACTTTTGGTGATATCTTACGTGAAGTACCTTCAGTATTCACATAAAGGTTTCAAATTATAATGTGAACCATTCCCTACCCAATGGGGATGAATTTTCACATTTCACACATATTTACATTTAATGGATACATCTTTCCTTTATTTCTTCCATTACGTTAAATGTGAAGGTTGACACTGACGGTTCTTCGAGGTTCTAAATTACGGCCTTCTCTTCAGGTCTTTTCAGTTGCTGTCATCACTACAGTACAAAACATAGTAAAACTTGTATACTATCATCACACAGTGCCTTCATACAAATAAAATGAAAATTTTCAGAAAATATAAAAATCTATACCTCAAATTTCCTATACTTCATGTTTTATGAATATCAGTTCATCTGTCATATATATTACATATAAACTTTTTTTTTTAATTCTAGGTATTGCACAGTTCATGATATCATCATACCGTTACACAACACACTGACTAGACTAGACTATACGCCGACAACTAATACCAACTTAGTGATGTACCTGACGCCAAGTATGCCGACTTACATAAATTCATTTATTTCTTTTATTATTTTTTAACAACTGTAGCACTCCATCAAATTACTCTCTATTTGATTATTCATATTAGTATTAATTTTAATATTCACTGCTTCAGATTAATATTCGTAGGAAGTTTTCTTCTCAATCAATGAAGAAAATCCTTACAATGATTCAAACGTACACAATGTTTAATGATACCACTTTTATTCATATCACATTTATTCCTCATTTTCCTTTATCATAATGTTTAATTTCGTTTTACTTTGCCCATTTCACAATCTTTACGTTTAATCTTATACGCAATTCCCATAGTATCATCAACATTCACACTACCTTTTGTTATTCTTAGCAAACATCACATTATTAAAAGACCTGAAGAGGAGGGGTCGTAATTTAGAGCCTCGAAAAGTCGTCAGTGTCAACCTTCACATTTAGCGTAATGGAAGAAATAAAGAAAAGATGTATCCATTTAATGTAAATCTGTGTTTTGGCTGTCTATAAAGGCACGGTGCAACCTATGTGAGAATAACAAGTTTTGTGAATACTCGGCAAATTGACCAAACAACGCGTGTATAATACCTTACTTTGTGGTTCCACGAATGTCCGTTAAAGAGGAATTGCTCTGTATGATGATGGACCCGTATTTACGCCAGTGGGTAAACCCACGGTACTGTCTGTGCGAAGCGACCTTGTAGGACGTCAAGTAGGAGGCGTCACCGCAGGGCCATATGGAGTACGCGGTGACGGGAGGCAGCTGTTGGCCGTCTATGTGAGTGACGCACGTTGCAATCTCTTTGCCAGCTGCTGTCGCTGAGTCGTTGTTCATCACCTCCAACTCTTCGAGGCTTTGCTCTACTAATTCGACATCCCGAGCAGAAAACAATCCCTTGATTAATGGGATCGTAATCATAACTACAAAATTCTACTTTAACACTCATTTTGACCTTTTTTTAGGTATTTGTTTTGAAAATATTTTGGACGCACTTAATACTAAAATTTCTTATAACCCCCAAAAATGCTATTCACAAATATACTCAACGTTATGCAACTTTACCGAAAATAATTCAATATGACTTCCTAACACGAACAACCAACTTCTACTAGTATAAACAATATCCGAATAAATATTAAGAGTGATCACGAAAGCGACTATTTGCTGTAAAAGATACAAGTTGCAAGATACAACTAAATAAGATACTTCCACAATGCAGAAAAAACGGAAAAGCGCCATAAGACAATTTAATTGGTGACTGATATTTGCAATAGATTGAAGTTTAAAGAAATCGGAATGTACTGCCATCATAACGCGAGGTACACGTATTCTTTCCGTTATGGACGATGGCGAAGTAAAATCGTTGGTTGCACTGAGTACAAACCGTGTACCAACATCAAGTTAGTTACACTGGCAATAAATAAAGAAATAAATTAATAATTTATTTCCAGGAGAGCAGTTACAAAGTGTTATGTTGAGGACAATAAACTAATTTACTGCTGTTACTTTGAAATAAACTAATATACACAGAGTGTTCTCGTTCATGATTCATTTTCTTTACATTTTCTCTGAGTAAAGTTACATGACTTTCAGTACAGTTTTTCAAGTTTCTCAATCCACAAATTGTTTCTCGGAAGAGGGAAAATTGAAATTTAAAATCTAAAAGGAAATCTTTGATCTCTGTGGCTACTGATTACTAAATTATTAAATTAATCGATATACTGGGAGAATAATAGTATGTATTTATTTTGTTGAGTATAAGAATTAAAGAAATTTAAAAAATCCAATTGAAAAAGAAGTACAACAAATGAGAGCATAAATTGTTTTTTAATGACTTTCGGGCTTCAGTCAAAATATTTAACAAAGTCTTTTAAGTATTGACTAGACATAAGAAGCAACAGTTAATGCTAACCATTATGTCCGAAATCTATTTTGTAAATTACAATTATCCACATTTTCAATGGTAATTAAAAAAAGTTTTTAATATTTTGGCGGTCTGGAAATACAGAAGTTAAAAAAATAGTACGTATTATTTTGCTGTTCCAATAGGACAATTTGCAATATTTATTGTGATTTTTTCTTGACACAACGTTTCAAACCTAGATTGAGACTTTCAACAAGTGTAACAAATAATATCAACAGATATAAACATACCATGAATCAAATTGTTCTGCTATTTTGATGGTGACTAAATTAATAAATACGAACTTTTTGAGGTAGATTTAAAATTAAAAATAATTTTTAATTTTTATAAAAGAGCTCATGTATAGCTTAATTTAAATTACTTAATATAGCAACAAAACACGCGAACATGATTGTCTCAATAAGATCGTATGGTATTTGTCATTGTAACTACAAAGTATTTTTCAACTTCTACCTCAATCGAAACAGATTTTTGCAATTATTACAAAGAACTATTTTTAAAATTATTGTATTTCGAGACTGCCAAAATATTACAAAATATTTTTAATTACCGTTGACAGTGTATATAACCCGGTGAAGGGGATTTTTCATATCACCTCAACATCGAGACGGACTCCCAGGCCTACTCAGCCTACTGTAGAATGAGTACCAAGGTCTATCCTGGGCTCAAACCGGTCGGAACGAGATGCTGACCACATTTCTCCTAGTGCCGAGGTCAAGTAACTGCGGAGCGAACCCTTTGGGCACCTTCGGCGCTTGTTGTGGTATAGTTTGACTTTGACAGTAGATAATGAAAAATATCGATTACGGACATAATTGTTGCTTATTATGTCTTGTCTGTTGCATTTAAAATAGTTTACCGAATACTGTGTATCTAGCGCGAGATTGCTATTAAAAAACAGAACGGTAAATAATTTTTGCTCGTTAGATTGTTATTTAATAATTGGATTCTTCAATTTTTTAATATTAATATTCAACGAAATGAAAGACTAGTATTATACATACAGTATCGATTTATTTCATAATCTTGTACTTATTAGGAAAAGAGATCCGAGTTTTTTTAAATTTTAAATTACAATTTCCTCCCCCCTCCCCAGAGAAACAATTTGTGGACAGCATTTTTTTGGATCACAAAACCGAACAAGAGTTTATAATTGTACCTGGCTCGCTATCATACCCTAACATACTAACATAAACGGTGGCGGAGAGAAGAAAATAGTACAGAACAATATTTCTTTATAACTACCGTAAATATGAAGAGCGAAGAATACGACTTCATATTTTTGGAACCGCAATAATATTTGTAGTAATATGGCATCTATGATTTTTTTCGAACCCTGTTAGGACCATATTCTTATATTTGACCGAAAATGCATCTGATTTTGAAGAAGGAAAAAGTCTTTCATTGTTGTTCTTATTAAGGCCCCTTCAAAACCTAAAAATTTAATTAACCCTACAAATTTCAAGCGAGTTATAAATTAAATAAAGTTTCTTGTATCTATTTAAATGATGAAATCACGTCATATGTATAGAATGATCAATAAATATTTTACGTTGTGTGTTCGAGTTTGGACTAAATNATATATATATATATATATATATATATATATATGAAAATGAATGAAAGTGAAATATATATATTTCAGTGTACGTTACTGACTATGACTGCTATGCAGCCGAAAATGCTTTTTAACGTTGAAACAATGAGCAACATACAAACGACTTTTAATTTATCATTCTTTGATAATGTTGCTAACGCTCCACAATTACCAAGTATATTATAAAATGTAAAGTCACGTTAGTCTTCGTGCAGTTCCTCAGTGACAGGTGGACATTTCCATGATCCAGCTAATGTCTTGCAACTCATACCTGTGCTTGCGAGAACCGAGGGTTATCTGAACTTCAGCAACCAAGAGGGGCCGTGAAAATAGGGTAGGCAAAACGAGACGGCATTCCGGTAAGAGGATGAACCGGAAAAAATTTCATGAATTACACGCATTTGCACTCAGACACAGTTTAACTTACAAACATTCTAACTTATCTACCTGCGCTGCGGAGGTTCTTGCTGTGGTGATATAGGTGGTTGTCAGCAGAGTTGTACAAGGAATACGGGAACGCTTACAGACCATTGTCGGGGTCTACACTTAATATTATGAAACATTCGAGTTATTTCACAAGACTTGATACACCATGTTTATTTTACCTTCATTTTTTTTAATTTCAAGTTCAAATTTTTTAGTTTTTAGAAATTTACCTCACGTTTTAACAAAAATGAGTCCAAATGCTTCATATCCAAGGTCAAAGACGGGGTCGAAACACATGACGTTATTTACGAATGGCTCCTTAAATGTGTTTTCTTATTTACACGTTTTCATTGCATTTTGGTCGCGTTTTTACTCTTTCAGGGGGGGGAGGTGAGTTGAGTTCCGAGAAGCTCCTTAATCCTCTGGGTATCACGTCTGAGCGGAAAGAGTAGAATGACATAAAAAAATGACCGATCCTCTCATAATACTCGTAATAACTGATGTGACTTTACATTGTTTCGAGTTATGAAATATTCATTACCATCTTTGTCTGACTTTCTAATACCTCAAATAAAAATAATTATGGTAATAATTTTATTTATTTATTTATTTATTGTCAAGTACACTAATTCATCGTGACCCCTGTACCGTAACACAAAGTAACTACCAAGGTTACACATACACCGGTGTTTCTTTTTCCCTTAAAAATAAAATGCTTCATTCAGTTTCAGCTTTCTCTCTTTTTCTTTTTGTCTTATATTTGTTTTTCTACTATATCCTTCTATTTATATTTGTTTCATCTTCTTGCGTTTCTTTCTTTGCCGCATTACGTATTGTTAAGATTTCTGTTACATAATTCATAAATTCAGTATATTTACTTTCACTTCCAATTGAAAATACCCAATCATTCAAATTAGTTAAACCCTTTGTCTTCATTTAACCAAACAATCTTCCCCTTTCTGCCTCCTTTTTCCTGCCTTCGTATACTATCTGATTGACATCCTTCACCCCGTTTCAACAGGTGCAATTTAGGTCCTCTACTATGCCAAATTTATACAACAAATTGTTGTAATTCCCGTGTCTAGTCAGCATTTGTGTTAGTAACGTAAATAATTTCTTTTCAAGGCAGTTCGAAAGAACTGTTAGAAAACTATCTACTTTTGTAATCCCCTCATTTGCAGAGTTATTCTTGAGCTCGCCCTCGTTTTTCTTTGTCAGTTTACAAACATTACGGTGGTTACTGATTCTTCCGGAGCGACCCACATGTCCCTGTGCTACTTGAGTTCTTCCTCCCTTATCTTTCTGGATTTCCTTTTCCTCTGATTTCGACACGTTATCGCTTCCCCTCTTCCCCTCTCTTCCTTCTTTCCTTCGTGGTGATAATGAGAGAGACGATGTTTGACTTCCAGTGAGCATCATGTGGTGATGTGTGAAGTGTTAGTTGGTCAAGGAGAAAAGCATCAAATTACGTTTATTCCTGGAATGTTATTGATGAGGAGTTGAGTGATGTCTTATTCAACAGCTGGTGACGTATCTTGTGAGCACTGACTTCTTTCAGCTTCTTTCAATTTTCGTGTTTGTACGTCCTCATCAATAACAATAACAATCAGTGAGTACATGCAGTGGCGGTGATTGGTTATCAAGTGTGTGTGTGTGGGGGGGGGGGCAAAAAATATTGACAACAAGTAATATTAAAATAAGGGAACATTTATTATTATTTTATTCACTTAATGTCCAATGTTTTATTATACAAATATTGAAATTTTTATTTTTCCTTAAAAATGTGAGGGGGGAGGGGGACTGCCCCCCACTCCCTCCCTAATCGCCACCACTGAGTCCATCAATATAAAAATTACAAGTGAGGCATGCAGGGCAGAAGTGGTGTACGTCCAAAAGGAAAGGTTTTGAGAAAATAGAGAACTTTGTTAAGATGGGAAATAACAATATTTATGTACTTAACAAATTATTTTGGTGAGATGGGTAGTTAAGTATGTTTTAATACTCAAAATATTGAATATTACACGGAAATTTCATTCTACATCGACAGTCTAAAGATTTTCTCTGCGTAAATTTACATGATTCACAATATATCTGTGGACAACTGATTCAACAGCGTTGAATTATGAGAAATGTTACACAAACAATACAAATATTCTCATTCCCAAATGATGTTGGTGATAGATTAAAGTGAAAAGAAATCTGAATGTACTGCAAACATAACGCGATGTATATTTTCTTATGGGCGAAGCATCGAAGCAAAAGCATTGGCTACACTGTGTACGAGCCTTGCACCAGTTTCAAGCTGGTTGGACTGACAATAAATAAATAAATAATTGTCAAGAAAGCAGTTACAAACTGCCTGTAAACACATTAAGGACAATAAACTAATTTACAATAAAGAATAAATAAAATTCTCGTTATGTATCTTTTCCTCAGGCTACATTTTCTTTGAGTTAAGTTTGAATCATTCCCTAACCAGTGGCGATGAATTTTTATAACTTATGCTGCAAAATTTAGAATTATTTGACTTTAATTTACTATGGACGTATAAAAATAAAATGATACAATAATAATAATAATAATATTAAATCCTTGGACGCGGACCGAAACACTCACCAGATATACTGAGAAGAAAGTCCACGAGGATGATAATAATTATTATAATAAATTTTGTGTCAAAAAACCAGTTCAAACTAAAGCAGTATGACCACGTGANCCACGAGGATGATAATAATTATTATAATAAATTTTGTGTCAAAAAACCAGTTCAAACTAAAGCAGTATGACCACGTGGAGGACGCAGAAACTTTCGCGGGCTTATGTGTTTTCGATATTCTGCTTAACGTAGTGAAAGACACCTACTAAAATATAGCAAATGGAAAAACAATGACGTTAATATTCTCGTACCTTACGGGACGTTTACAAGAGTAATTCTCCAAAAACTGTGAAAAATACTGTTCTGACGGAAATGGCAGCCGCTCACGTGACTGAAAACAATGCGATTCTCGTCAAAGAAATTTATAGTCAAATGACAATTTAATTTTGTCGTCAAGTTTTAAAATCACGGAATAATTGTCCTCATCCAATAGTAAAATTCAGTAGAATTAACTATTAATTAATGACATGACAATTTCTTAGGTGAATATTTTCAAGTTTGGTGAATAGTTGGTAACTTGACTTCAGTCAACGTGGATATAGCAGTTTATGTTATACAACTTTGGATATAGTGTCCGTGGGTTTATGTTCGTGACTGATCATGCGTTGGGGTACGATCTTTAGGGTGACTCGCAAATGTTTAGGAGCAGCAAGGTTGTTCAATTGTATCGTCAAGAGAGTTGTAGAAGCATGACTCCACATCTTCATATGACTCGCATCTTCAATGAAGTCTCGGAAAAAGATGCGCATTCATACTGTCATTCCTTTTCATGATTTTGTATTTTGACGTCTCATTATTCATGTTTTTCTTTGAAATGACGGACATCCATTCTGGAAAGGCCGAGGATTTGTTCCAAAAAAAAATGAAGTCCTCAACAATCATAATTGACTTGGTATTATAAAAAATAAAAATGAAACTAATATTGTTATTCTGGTCAATCCTTGGACTGTATAGCAATATTTTTCAGTTTCTACAAATGCAATGCTATATTAAGAATCGTACACAAAATATAAAGCTAACTTACATCGAATCACAGATAGAGAGGGGGGAAAGACGTAAAAAATTAAAGAGAAAGAGATAAATAAACGTGATTATATAAATTTTGAAATAAATATTTTGTAAAAATAGAAGTGAAAAATGAATCTAAAATAGTCTCTATAATTTATCTCTTTAAACCAAAATTTTTATATAATATAAACAGGGTATGCGGTTGCTAAATATTATAGACAATCAAAACTAGTTCAGATATTACACATCACTTTATTTACTCCAACGTTTCAACACTGATCAGTGTCTTCATCAGGGCATCTCCAAGTATATACCATCATATTTTATATCATTAATAAGTTAACAATAATGTAATGATTATGTACTTGAGTGAATATTATTTTGAATAAATATTGATGTAAAAATTAGGTATAAGTTGGTAATGGTTTTAAATATTTTCAAAAGTTAGCAAAAGTGTAACCTCGTTTGTGATGTAACGAACTTGGTGATGCCAGTTGGTTTTTGTTGTTCGGGACAGAAAGATTGACAGGGTGAGGAGTATATCACCGAGATGTTTTACATATGTATATGATTAATGACTTGATGTATATATATCTTAATGGTAGATGGGATGTTAATTGAGGTGTGTAACTGATTTAAGATGCCCTGATGAAGACACTGATCAGTGTTGAAACGTTGAAGTAAATAAAGTGATGTGCAATATGTGAACTAGTTTTGATTGTCTATAATATTTAGCAACGGCATACCCTGTTTGTATTACATATATCAAAACAATCAGTATATAGGAAAATATCAAAATTTTTATACCTCTAATTCCCCTTCTCTCTTTCTGTACTTCATTGTAACTCAGCTTTATAGTTCGTGTATACAGTGTACTAATATACAGTACATATATACACTAATATACAGTGTTGTATTTGTAGAAATTTTATATGACTGCTATGCAGTCGGAAATTAACTCGACTAATAAATGCAATATTGAAGAGACTAACAATACTAATTTTATTTTTGAACACATGAGCAGAACTTCACCATTACCATCAAATATTTATTATACTCTTAAATTTCTGAGTATTTGCGGCGTATAACAATAATGGATTTAATACATTGTAGAATATTCATACCTAAAAATATTTGAACTAGAAATTAATCTGAGGTAATACTCGTACCGGAGTTGTTCGTACTTTCCTTGGTNAGACAAGGTCATAGATACACAAGGTTCTGACAATGGTGGCCATAGTGATGTTCTTAGTTAGTTAACAATGAGGGAACGAATGGAAAACGATTCGTTCCTTAAGATGAACGAAATGTCCATTTACTATGATTAAAAATGAGAGTTAGCTTCAACGTGGACACTAGGAGACATGTGATTGTAATCGGTTCTTATCTATTCTCATCTTTGTTGGCAAAGCGCTCTTCATAGGTTGTCAGAACCTTATTTATCTACGACTTAGCGTAGCTCCACCCATTGCAGACGACATGCCACGACACCCACACAAGGCTATTGTAGTCGGAGGAAAAGCTAACTTCTGTCAGACAGGTCCGTGGTTATTATGTAGTTGAGGTTTCTCTGATTGCTTATTTTATTGTTGAAGTTCACTATCAAACCCGTCACTATTTTAAAGGTCCACTGGTTAGATCAAGCCTTCTGTCCGTCATATTGTTTGTAGTGTTAGTTTAGTGGCTTATATGTTACTATCGGTTCTACAAATCAGCTGACGAGGCTAACGTAGCATCCAAACGTAAACTCACTGAGAGTCTGTTCACAGAAGTAAAACGCCCACGTGTCTACAGTGAAAGGAAGATTCGGCAACCTCGCGATGCTGACATTGGCTCCTCGACCATCACGTGGTGTTCAGACTCCTCCCTCATTCTTTGATTCCTTTCGCTCCGAGCACTGTAGTTTTCTGTGTGCACAACTATTTCAAGTGAGACTCGGAAGTAGGATAGTCGTTCTTAAAAGTTGCCAAAGTGAAGGAGCTGACAACCGAGTTGTTGCGAGAACTGTTACTAGAGATGAGAAATTTTGTCAAGGATGCAAAATTATCTTTCCGCGTGAAGATGATGTTAACGGTGGCGACTACTACAGTACACCCGTTCCCTGCATGTTCGATTTTTTAAATTATTATTTTTTCGTCACTTGGGATTTGGGGGACGTCTCCCCCTGAGCCCCCTCTACTGCCTACTTCTCTGCTCATATACTAAGATTGATAATACTATTTGATAACAAACCCTTATCCTTTCCCCTAACCAATAAGAAAGTAAGTAATTTAATATTCCATCAAAGTCGTAACGTTCTCAAGGGTGAAATTTTGAACATCGTTTCATGCATCGTTTTTTTTTAAATTGTCCAAAAGTTTGGAATGAACATTTGGCAACGCTTTCACGACATAGTTCTCCCAGAGATAGAAACATTTTAAATATAAGAGGTACTAAGGTTAAAATAAATCATGAACTTCTTCTAAATCGTCCAGCTAAGTTTCTGATTTGAATGTGGAAACATTTGTATAAAAAAGTAATATTTTGAACCCAAGTAATTCAGAGAATACTGGTACGAAACGAGAGAACCTGTCAAAATGTGTGAATATTGTGAAATTGATTTTACTTGATTTAATATTTTAAAAATTGTTTACAAATTCCAATAAAAATACACTTTACAATTTCATTAGCTATATTTCTATATAATACGAGTAGTAAATCCTTGACAAAATCTGTCACCATCTGTTTAACATTTCAGGGTACCACTGATCAGTTGATTGTGCTACGACCGACTAAAGAGTGCATTGCGGCGTCATGAATGTATTGCTTACTCTTGTGTACGTGGGTTATACTACAACTACACCAGTGCAGTCAACGAAACCTTGTCCAGGAGGCTTTATATCAGCAACGATTTCGTGATAACGTACAATTTTCACGCCGAGGTCTTTTCTATTTGTAGTGGAATCAAAACTAGAAAGAGACTGGAAAATCGGCCTGAGTGAAGTTGCGGCTGGGAGCGGTGTTGCCACTCGGTCAGTCTGTCTTGGCCATTGCCCTGTTCACATCCTTCTCGCTGTTAGGATCACTAGCTAGATTCAGCGCATGAGCTCAGGAGGTGAAGTCATTAGCACAGGAAGTGAGATCAGCGACCCTGCATTTCAGTTTTCGCGTTTGACGGCGTTAAAAGAATCGCCGTCCAATGTTTTGGTATGGAATATTTTGCGCGCGAATTTTAAATTCAGCTAGTTTCTTACCCACACCAATAAATTTTCTTTCCCTACGATTAGAGAGAGAGAGAGAGAGAGATCTGTCAATCCTGTTAACCCCGTTTGTAAAGGACACCGTCTGCTTATTTGCATTCCACACTGTCGCATCACCCTTTGCAGATAGTGGCGGATTTACGGAAGCTTTCATGCTAAAGCCCCTCCCCATGAATGTGTGATAAAAATAAAATTTCCTTTTGTTTTGTTAACAAGTAAATTACGTTTGGCATATAGGCTTATTATTCGTTATGGATAGAATAATTATAATCTTAAAGTATCATTAATTGCCTTAAAATTATATCATTTTATACCAAACGTCCCACATTTTCAAGACCCGGAGATCTAGGGCCCCTCACAAAATAAAGTCCTAGATCCACCACTGTTGGCGGGCGATATATCCGTCTACTTAGTTGGCAGTGGCGTAGTGTCATTTTGTAGTGCTGTCCCTTCACATCGCGTTGCGGTATTTGTGTCGCGTATCCGCTGTATTTTGCAAAATATTTAACGTATTCACTCATGGATTGAACGAGCAAATAACTTAAAAATGCCATATATGTTTGTCTGTGCCAAAGATAGTCGTGTTAACAGCAGCGCATTTTTCTCTAATTCATATTATTAATGCATATTGCATGAACATAAATTTACAAAAATACAATAGTAAACAAGGCACTGGCAGATGTTGTTAATTCATATGCCCAAATGCGAGGATTCATTTGATATTATTCAAGAAATCATAAAAAGGTTCCGTTATTCCAGTCAATAGAAATGTAGCGCATTCTAGTGAGCAAAACATGGCCAACCAAGTGTGGACGATTTACGGGAATATTTGTCTTGTGCGACTATAAAGCGACAAGACGACGAATACGGGTGTTTGCGAATTTGCGTTTTGGTCACAATAGAGCAGGTGCAGCAAATACTGACAAATAGCTCATCAACACTTGGCCGTGTTGGCAAATACGCAACGCCAAATGAAGTGCCGGCATTATGTGCTATAAATGTCAATGTTCGGGACATATTAAAAACGATTGTTTCTTTGTTGCAGCGTGGTGGGCTACTGGACCCGTCGCTTGCAAGAGGACGCTCCCCGCGCTTGGGCCCCGCTGCCAGTCGCCGCTGCTGCCACTGTCGCTCTGAAGGCTGTTGCTGTCACTCCGGCGTCTTGTGTCTCCGTCCGAAGGTGCGACGCTGCCGCCACCCGGCTTCGCTTCTCCTCGACTCCGCCGATCGCCCCCACCGCCGCCACCATCGCCCGCGAGCGATCCCCACCTCGCCCGCGCCCGCGGCTGCCCCGTCACCGCCGCACTGGCGCTGGCACAACTGTCCTCAGGTAAGCAGAGTTCATTCGTGTAGCAATACTATAGCAGTCGCCACAAAAGATGGCGTGTAGCTTCGAGTACGTTGTAGTTCTAGCACGTGACAGAAAATAGCGAATAGCGTCATTTCTCTCCTGGACCCTACAGTGAACCGACTATTGAGTAATTTCTTAGATATTTTGCTTTCTCCAGCAATTTATTGCTCAATATTTATTGTTCGATAGTGACTTAACAAATTCTGAGAAGAGCAGAGAACGCAAGCATGTCGCAGACAGCAAGTTTTGCGAGTAAACAACTATTTCTAGTAAGAATTCGAAGCGGTTGAGTCGTTCCTGCACGCTGGTAAAATGCAGGATCTCTGACATTCGAGGTGAAGTGAAAACTGCTACAACGAATAAGAAATTTATCAACAATGGAAAAGTATCACTGCGTGGAAAAGGTGCAATTAACAATGATGACAACTAGAGTTCAGTGTAAAAGCTCATTTAGAAACTACGCACAGTATAACACAGGGAGGACAACATGTTAGTTTACTTTCCGGAAACAGACGGTCCAGTCCAACAATTGGAATCTAAGTGTCAAAATAGTTTTAAAATCCGAACCGGGATGGAAGGGTCCTATTTTGTGCACCAGTGACTTCCGAAAGGGACGCGGTTCGGTGAAATAGGCGAAGGAAGTTCTTATCTCTTACAGAGTGAAGTGAGTTCCATCCCATAACTGCTCATTGGTTTCGTTACCCGAACAAGAAAGCACTGTTCATGAACTGGATAATCATGTTTTCATGTCTTCTAAATAATCATGTTTTATAATAAATACTTTTTTTTTTGTGGGGCTTTAGGGCTCTTCAACGTCAAGGTCATTAGAGTCCTTCGTCATTGTTAAGTGAAATACGACTGTAAAAGTGAAAATTCAAAATAAAAAATAACTATTGTAACACTTCCGTTCCATATTATTGTAAGTTTAATTAATGACATAATAAATGGTACAAAATAATGCCATCATATATAAAAATGTATTATATAATTGCACATGTATGTACAAAAATCGTGATATCTTAATTAGTTCGTGAGATATAGCGAAAATTTTACTCGACATTAGCCCGAATAATAATAATAATAATAATAATAATAATAATAAACTTTTATTTCGTGGTTAGGCTCAAGCCGTCAGGCCTGGTCTTCCGCCTTACCACCATCAAAACATAATACATGATAATAAAACAAAAAAAACAATACATACATAAATAATAATACATAAATGAATAATAATACATACATAAATAACAATACATATTCCTGATAGTAATGGGGAGAAATTTCCAAATCCTAGCTGCTCCCACGGTAAGAGAGTTATTGTAAAACCCTTGCTTATGCTTGGGTACAGAAAGAAGTTTTGATTCCTGAAGACGTAAAGAGTTTAAAAATTTAAAACGCTCAAATAAGTATGAAGGACTGTTCGTACGTAGTAGTTGGTAAAGCAATACAAGACTGTGTAATTTACGCCTACTGTGTAGAGGTAAAATCTTATTACAACAATAAAATCCTGAAACACTTTCTCCTCTTTACACACATCAAAAACACTGAAAAGACCGAAAACCAGTTTTATGTATGTAAATTAACAATGTGAGAAGTTTAAGCTAATAATTGCAAATACACTTTTCAATAGCCACAAGAGGAGAATATATACATGGAAGAGACCAGGAGACATAGGAAGATAACCAGTTGGACTACACTTTTCCAGGGGCTGATATTGACTCATATCACAATCTAATAGTGATGAAAAGTTTAGTTAAATTCAAAAGGATTAAAGGGCGACACACCACAAGGAAATGGGATACAGACAGGCTTAATGAGAAGACAGGAAAATAGAGTTTAAAAAGTCTCTAACTTTCAGATTAAACCAAAGCTACATAGCTGCATCGGTAGAAGAAGAATGGGGCATTTTGAAGATAGAAATAGTCAGAGCAGGGGAATTAACTATTGGAAGAAAAAAATGGAAGCGAAAAAATCATGGGTCTCCGAAGAAATACTTTGCTTAATTGATGAAAGAAGATCCTACAAAAAGGCTCAAGTTGTTAAGGGAATAAAACAGTACGGACGACGTAGGTATGAAATCAAGAGAAAAAGCAAAATTTCAAAAGAAAAATGGCTGGAAGATAAATGTAAGGAAGTTGAGAATGATTTTAGCATAGGTAAAACTGATGGCGCATACAGGAAAATCAAGACGACGTTCGGACAAGTGAAGAACAAATGCGTCAATATTAAAAGCGCAGATGGAAAACCTCTGTTAAGCGCAGAAGAAAGGGCTAATCGATGTCAAGAATACATTGAAGGGTTGTACACTACTGATAACATAAAAGGACCCATTTATTTTTCCAAGTCCCACGCTCTGACCAGTTTTGGATCTGTTAGGTTTGTAACGCCTCTCTCCTCTTGCTTCCCCTTCGACAGGGGAAGTTTCGTTCGACCAATCGTAGGTCTATTTGAAACGGCGCTCACTATATAAATATAAGAAATTATAGGAATATTTATAAGTAATTTGTGATTCGAATTATACCAATTCCATACGATATCTTGCAATTATATTCAAATTCNGCAAACGTTTTTTACAGAAACTCTAATATCGTTTACATTGCCTATGAAGACCTTGCGAGACAACGATTCTCGAGATGTCGTTTAAATATAGAGAATGGTAAAGTTTATTGAAGTCAAGAATATACAGAATATTTTTGTTATAGAAGACCAAAATGTATATAATAAAAAAATACAAAATATTTCTTTAATAGCGGTGTAATGAAACATTTTATCTCGTTACGATTTACCCGCCGCACGATGTCTTCCAAATATGGGCGCCGTTTCAAATAGACCTACGATTGGTCGAACGAAACTTCCCCTGTCGAAGGGGAAGCAAGAGGAGAGAGGCGTTGCAAACCTAACAGATCCAAAACTGGTCAGAGCGTGGGACTTAGAAAAATAAATGGGCCCTTATATGTTATCAGTAGTGTACAATGATGAAAAACTGCCAAGAGAGGCTGTGGAAAAGAAGGCAGGCATAGATCCAAATAAACTAGGAGATCCAATTTTAAGATCTAAATTTGATAGAGCTTTCAAATATCTGCCTACAAAAAGGCAGAGGGGGTAGATGAGATACCCTCTGAGCTTCTCAAAAATTTAGGAGAGATGGGGACGCAAAGGTTATTTAACATGATTTGCAAAACTTATGAAACTGGAGAGATACCAACAGACTTCCAGAAGAGTGTTATTTTTACAAGACCAAAAAATACACGAGCAAATTACTGTGAAAACTACCGAACAATTAGTTTGACTTCTCATGGTGCTAAAGTGCTAACCAGTATACTATACAGGAGAGTAGAAAGTAAGGTTGGAGAGATATTAGAAGAGGATCAGTTTGATTTCAGAAAAAGTAGGGGCACTCGTGAAGCGATTCTGACACTACGTCTAATAATAGAGGGAAGGATTAAGAAGAACCAAGGCATATTTATGGCATTTGTTGATTTAGAGAAAGCATTTGATATTGTGAAATGGACTAAAATGTTTTAAATTCTCAAAAATGTTGGACTAAAGTGTAGGGAAAGGCGTGTTATCCACAACATTTATAAAAATCAACTGGCGATATTAAATGCGGAGGGACATGAAAGGCAAGCTGCTATTAAAAAGGGAGTAAGACAAGGTTGCAGTTTATCACCTCTATTATTTAACCTTGTTGAAGAAGAAATAAAAGAGGTGAAAGAAAAGTTCAGGACAGGAGTGAAGATTCAGGAGATGATATCAATGATAAGATTTGCAGATGACATAGCTGTGCTTGCTGAGAGAAAGGAAGATTTAGAGGAAATGTTGAATGGAATGAACGCCTTGCTTAATGAGGAATTTGGGCTCAGAATCAATAGAAAGAAAGCGAAGGTTGCGAAGAGTAGCAAAAATGGGGTCAATGATCGTATGAGTATTAGAATTAGAGGTAATACAGTAGAGGAAGTCATGCACTTTTTCTATTTGGGAAGCGTGATCACACAAGATGGGCGAAGCAAGGAAGATATTAAGAGCAATATAGCACAAGCAAAGAAAAGCTTTCACAACAAGAGAGACCTATTAGTATCACAAATTGATGTAAGACTAAGAAAGAAGCTGCTGAAATTGTATGTTTGGAGCACAGCACTATATGGATGTAAAACTTGGACAATGGGGAAACCAGAAAAGAAAAAAGCTAGAAGCGTTTGAAATGTGGTGCTACAGAAGAATGCTGAAAATTAAGTGGACTGTTATGGTACGAATTGAGGAGGTATTAACTAGGATAGGTGAGGAAAAGAGTCTGTGGAAAACACTTACATGAAGGAGAGACAGGATGATCGGGCATGTTTTGAGACATCCCAGTCTTGTTAGTTTGGTAATAGAGGGGTCAGTACAGGGAAAACACTGTAGAGGAAGACGAAGACTGCTGTATGCAATACAGATAATAAAGACGTAGGTTGCAAGAAATATGTAGAAATGAAGAGACTTACTCAATAGGATGAAATGGAAGGCTGTATCAAACCAGTCGAAAGACTGATGACCCTATAATAATAAGTAAACAATTTATTCACACAAATACTGATATCTAAATTAATTCGTGAAATAATGTAAAAAGAACAAAATTTCAAAATCCTACATTTCACCACAATTCTCACTTTTTAAAATAAAAGAGAGTGGACAGAACATAATGTGTAATTTCTTATTCGTCTGGAAAGTAATGCGCGCAGTTTTTACTTTCTCACGTGTAGAAAGTATTGTAATCTGAAAAAAAATTCGAAAACGAAATATTTGCGGAAATATCCATTCTGGAGACCCCGATTCTGAAAAAGTGGTTCTGAACTGGACGTCCTTCCGGTCCGTCCGTCTGTGCACAGCACTCCTGACCGAATGGTACAATTTTTTCCTTTCACTTTTCGCATTTAGGGTAAAATTTACTTTTAATATATGCACGTGCTTTTGATTTTCTTTTTACTTGAACACAAAGGGCACTTTACATGCATTACATCCGCATTAGCGGTATTTCGCTTGAAAGTTTGGTATAGACGCAGTAAAATAATTTATATCTGCTACATTTACGCATTTGTTTACTGTTTCAATAAGCGTGAACAATATTTGGCAGTGTAAATAGACCAAGAAGACGTAGAATACACTGTTAGTAAACTGAAATGAAAGATATGATGATGATAAAATTCATAGGAGGACAGAAAACGCACTGCAAATACGAAAATACATAAACTTCTGTCTACAACGAAATTACATTTACACAACACTTTTACGAAATTTATAAGACTGATATATCGTTTTTAAATATTATTCTGAATGTTTATTTTACTCTCAAATTTCAAATATAAGACAATAATAAGTTCATCTAGCGACTTTGAGATTGAACAGAGCACTGAAATTACGCGATCGTTCGATCGATCGATCGACAGACTAACCGTTGGCACTAACCGTAAATCGGCACGCCGTTGAATCGCCACGTGAAGAGCGGTCAGCAATTCAATCTCAACTGCACATCAACTCATAATCATCAAATCGACACCAACCCAACGCCATCCAGGCTGGCCGTTTCGAGAAAATAATGGTTCACTTTCACCTGAATTTCAGCTTTGAATTCTTTCATTAATTTCAACTTTCATGTTTCATGTTGTTAAATTGCTTGTTGGCAGTCCAGTGTTCAACCACAGCTAATCTACTTTATTTTGTTTGACATTTCAGAACGTTTAATGCACTCAAACTGTAATAAAAATTAGCTCGCCCTCTTGCCATTGGCTGAAACGTA
Source organism: Laupala kohalensis (assembly GCA_002313205.1). Classification (NCBI taxonomy): domain Eukaryota; kingdom Metazoa; phylum Arthropoda; class Insecta; order Orthoptera; family Trigonidiidae; genus Laupala; species Laupala kohalensis. The sequence goes on along the minus strand of NNCF01125793.1, from coordinate 35,637 downwards.
TGGGGAATCACAGTTATTGATGTGAGGGAGATATCCAAGCTTGACACCTCAATGGGATAAAGGTCCAAAGTGCGTCTGGCGGTGAAACACAACGATCATAATGGAGGTAAACGAGTCAATCGAATAAAATAAAATGAAAAACAATGAACAAAAAAACATAATATGAAAATGAATACGAGCTAATAAAAGTTCACGGCAAATATTTCTTATTATTATTTAGTGGTAAATACACTCAAACTTCAACAACAATTTTTTTTCACCGTCTTGTCTTTGAATCAAAGGTGTGCGTAGTCAATATATCTTGTATTTATAGAAAATATTCTCTCGTTTTACCCGTAAGAAAAGTATTGGATACCGAATAATAATTATACTTTGTAGTCAATGTCTGGGAGAGACAAACGCATTCTAGGGCGAAGTCCCCGAGAATGTCTGGAGATGAAACCGGTTCAACTAGGGCGATGTGAATCGATTTCATGTTATTAAATAATAATAATAATAATGAACAAGTAAATATAACAAAATATCAAAAGCTTATAAGAGTTGTTTTATGGTAATTTTTTTTCTTTTGCAATTGTTTTGTGCCGAAGAAATATGGAAATTGAAGATTTTTAGCTTTAAAATCAAATAAGTCATTAAAAAGAGCACTCTAATATCGAGTGCTGAGGACTACTAGTTGAATAAAGGCATACCGTTTCGCAGAAGACATTTTTAACAGCGTCATTTAAAAGAATATCATTCTGCTTATAATATCTCACAATAAATTTTTATTATTCGAATGATACATAATTTTTTAACTTTGTTTTTATGGAATCTAGGTACCGAACAATGAATTGAAATTAAGAAGAATTCAAATTAAGACATTAGGATTTATATGTTTATATTAAGTACTTTTACTTTTTTGTTGCAGAGCTTGTGATGATGACCTGTACGAAACCCCTCCCCCCACCGCCTCCTCCCCCACCGCTGCCACCAGCAAAGCGACTGCCACGCTTCTCCAGGCGACGGATATCAACGCCAGCGGCCGCGTCAGTCCTTGCGGCGTCACAATCACCTCCACTGGAGGGGGAGGAGGGATTTATGGAGGAGGGAGGAGAGTGTCGGAACTCATTCGGCGCTTCGAAGAGGCAGCTGCTGCGGCGACGGCGTCCACCATGGTAAGATTCCAATAAGATGATGTCCCCATCTCCGACTTACGTCCTCCCAAATCCTACCAAGCATTATCCATGATCCTTCCGCGTGGTGATTAGACTGGATGAAAATGTCGACGAACCCGGGGTCTCTTCAACAATTCATGGGACACTAACCATGACACAACCTGTCGGTCTTCCTCAACTGAATACAATTTTCTACCAGGGTCTACACTCGTACCATTTCTTTACCAATCAAAGTAAATTCTTTGCTTTGAACAGACCCTTTGGGTTTGCGAAGGGTAGAGTCCCGTGAGGAGATGTGGCCAACATTTCTCCGTGGCTGCGTTCACACACGGAGTAGTCCCCGTTTACTCATTTAATTTCATTGTGTTGTGAGGCGTCCTAGTCACCCCACTAAAGAAGGGGCACGATAGCTTGAGGAGCAATTCCCCTATTCTCTAAAAGGCCTATGGAAGGATGAGAAGGAGCAAATTAGAATAGGGAGTGACCCCAGTCATGGCAAACAATGTTTTTTTTGTTCTTTAACTAGCAACTTACACGGCGACTCGGGAGCAAATCAGCTTTGTTGAACGGTTCCCCCGAATAGCGACTCAACATGGACCATCGTTAAGTGACTGAGACGGCGAAAGTGTACGGGAGATGGAAAGAGTTGGTCGTGCAGGCTCGGAAGATAGTTGGGCGGAGCAGCCGAAGGGAACGCTAGCAGGACCAATCTGGGTATGTCTGAACTAGCAGGGCATCAGGGTACAGTTGCCAGAACCCGATAGGGTCTATCTGAAAAGACTGAGAGACAAGGGAATGTTTGCAGGATCTGTTAGGGTCTATCTGAACCAACAAGGAGAGAGAGAGAAGAACGTACACTTGGACGATTTTCGCAAGAGTAGCGGCTGTTGCCCCCATATGTGGAGATCAGAAGCGTTATATAGTCCTTTAGTGCTGAGTCACTCTTTTTGAGACGGCTACGTCACTCGTCTACGCGGGCGCCCTCTGCCTGAGACTACGCGACAATTGTATAGTGAGTATTACGAACAGCTGTCACATGGGAATGAATGGTGTAGTGCTTAATGCTACTGTGGACAATTTAGGAGATCACGGGTTCGATTCTGAACCGTCGCCATTTTTCCTTGCTCTCGTTAAAATAATTGCAGCACTCCAATAACATATTTACAACTAGGATTTCTTTTATCCACTCCAGACAATAAATAACATTCAATTCCGTGAATTTCCACGTCAACTTAACATTTCATTTGTAAAATATAAATTTTCTATTGTACAGAGACGTTTATGGAGTCAGCGTGGCTCAGTGGAAAGAACACAGTGATGATGGTTGGACGGCAGTGGCTCTATCCCCAGTGAGATGTAGAAATTTCCTCCAACCCCAACGTCGAGACTATCTCCCCGACCTACTCAGACTGCTGTAAAATTTCTACCGGATCTATCCTGGGGTGAAACAGGTCGGAGTTAAATTTTTCCAACATCTCATTGAGTCAAAGCTAAGTAAATGTGGAGCTCTATCCTCCATTGACCTCTTGGGCACACATGTAGTGGAATAGTTTAACTTTTAACTTCAACAATCCCACGCCGAAATTTAATTGCTATATCATCCAAAAATACATCTATAGGGAGAGTCTCATAACTCCACGTGAAAAATAGAGGGATAATGGAGCACATTAATAGAAATTTATACTCATTAAGGTATGCATGTCCAGTCCGTAAATGTCTCCCATAGGAGATAAAGTGGCATCAGAGAGAGAAATAACAAAAGACAAAAAAAAATTTAGAAAGTAATTTATTAGGGATATTGATAACATGATATAGGTGTTCAAAGTTCAACGACAACAAATTACGGCAGATGTTCAAATTTCGACCCATTAACAGCGATGCAGGCGCACAGACATCACATATATTGGTGACTATGCTCTACGTGGAGTCTGGCGACGATATTGTCGATATTTCGATGTCATCACGTTTGGGAGTTTGGTTTGACTTATCGGCACAGGGGTATGGGAAAGCAATCACTGCAACCGATCTGGAGGAAACCAATGGAAATGCTTCAGTTGAAGAAATTTATTGTAAGTTTACATTTGAATATACTTTTTACTTATACATTTGAAGTTTACAGTACTTTACAAACTTACTGTATTAATTTGTATTTTACAATATACTCCATATATACTATATAACTTCTTATAAAATTGTCTAATTTATTTTTCCCATAATAAAGATTTATAGAGTGCCTTTTTATAATGAGGTACATATATTCCATGAAACATTGTTGGTCGACTTAATTTTCCTTGGTTGGCAATAAACACGAGACGAACAACACGAGAAGGAGATCTAGGGTTCNGAATGAATGAATGAAGGAAGGAAGGGACGAAATGAATTAACTATGAGTTTTGTTGGATGGCAGAGGAGTTGCGATATCAGTACAAAAGGGAGAGAAACATAAATATATGCAAGATGTGACGTTTAGAGAAAAAAAACAAAAAATGGTTCCCCAAGTCTAGTGTTCCTGGAGTTTCTGACGGGTCATGGGAATTTCCAAGACTATTTGTACATAATTGGAAAAGCAATGGACAAGCAATGGGATTTGTATGAAAGGAGAGGAGACACCTGACCATATATTATGGGATTATGATATCTATGGATCTGAAAGATCAAGAAGGAAATAGTAGGGAGAAAAAAAGTTTAATATATGAAACGAGATTGATTGATGAGAAGGATGGTTACATTAAATTTGAAAATTATGTATTAGAAATAAGGACATTAAGAAACATTTTCGTAGAAACAAGATGAAGCAACCGGTGCAGACAGAAGAACCATATAGAACATACAGAACTTTGTAATGATTATATCGTAGATGGGGTTATCACAATAGACAGTGACGAAAATAAATGAAAGAAATTACATGTATTTTGCTCACTCTGCTTATTTGACTAGTCTTCTTTCATTTTGTTCCTGAGAGATATTTCTCTGGAGGGCTCCTCGATAGACCGATCTCGCAGACAGTGGTCTCATATATGTGTGTGAAAGTATTTAGGGAGACTCCATTTAATACCATGCTAAACTGGAAGGAACATGTCTTCGAGACCAGTCACGAAGTGTGAAAGGGTCCAAACCTGCTTTAGACAGTCCATTTTATGTAATTTCCTGTGATTCAGCCCAGACTGGATGCAGATTACACGAAAATTTTGAAGCGTGCTCTATTTTTCAGTATGTCTCGTACAAATTGGCTAACGCACTCCTAGCGACATTTCTGCTTACTAGTTGCGTCATCTGTGATATCTCGAGTTGGTTGTGGGGTTAAAATTGTGAACGTACTTGTTTCTTTCTGTTGTCCTTTCTGGTTAGTTGAAATTCTTAAATCAAAAGTAGTATCAAAATTACATAAATAATTGCGGACGATCAAAACATTAAATAAATTCATTTATCAATGAAGTATGTTTACATGTTTAGAGAATAAGTAGCCCAGTTGGCGTTAGATATTCGTGGCACTCACCGTGGTGTTAAGAGGTAACTCATGTTAACAGCACCCATTTCTCGTCCAATACAGCGTAAGACGCTTATTTCGGAATGTCCATTTTTTTCTGCACAAAGATGACGCCAAGCGTGACGATGTCCACTTCACATCCATTTCTTGTACAGAAAATTGCACAGAATTTGTAAAATAAATCGTGTAAAGCGAACTTCACTCTATTTGGTATCATTTATATCCTCCGGGAGACGTTTCCGAACGTATGTATCTTAATGATTTTTTGTTTCTATTAGTGTACTCCATTTTTCCCTCCATTTTTTACGTTGAGTTCTGGGGCACTCTGTATACATGAATTTTGGTATGGTATATCCATCTTATATGTTCTTATTTCAAGTTATGGTCAAAAGTGAAAGTGTCCCAGTACATGTTTTAATACTCCGGGATCCATTTCCAGACATGTATACCTTTATGATTTTTTGTTCCTGTAAGTGTTCTGTATTATCCCAGAAAATTTGTACATAGTTCTGAGACACGCTGTATACACTCCATGTAATTACTTTTTTCTTATATCCCTTTTGTAGGTGTGCTTGGTGTCGGAGACGCCGCCGACGTCGCCGCAGCAGCAGTCGCGTGTTGCGTCTTCCCGTGGCCAGTCGAAGCGTGTGGGACGCGTGCGCGCGCGGGCGCCTCCTTCGCCACCATTCCCCACGCTGTCTTTGCTGCATCCGCCTCCGCCACCTGCCAGACCGCACTCGCTCTCTCCCAGCACAGCTTCCGACGAAGGGTGTTCCCTCGCGGCGCCTCCGGACTCGGAGGAAGAGGAGGAGGAGGAGGACGAAGACGAAGGTAAGTCCTCTGATACTATAGTACTCGCGGTGAAGGAATAGTCACGAGATGTAGACTTGGCGCAAGATGAGTTGGCGAAGCGCTCTACTGTTCATTTAAACGCATACTGTGCACAATCAACAGAAAAGATATTGAAGAGTGTTTACATACCGTACGCGCTTCCTGACGTATACGTTACGTTGATGACCTTGACCGCGTAACGTACATGGAAAGAACTAGTGTAATCGATGCATTTTGCATAACGTACCTTCGAATAAAAATCATAACGAAAATTGTAAATCCAAACAATTTACATCTATGCAAGCGTACACAAGCAAACTAGACTGTGAGTACACCAACACGCGCTCATACGGCACACACAACCAACAAATCTCTCGCATACCCTCTCAGATATCAACATAACTTCAAATCCACACAAGAATGCGCCATGACCTCTCTCACAAGCGTAGCTCTAACGTCACGCGCAAACAGGAGGCGTTGTATCGTATTGTGATAGGAGCGTTAGTGTGCCACGAACTTCTGAGCAAGCTCAGAGTAAACCTTTGCATGTGGATAGCGTGTACGAATGCTCGCCGGTACGCTATGCAAAAGCTCCTTATTCCCTCTGTCATTTTGGCAACGTTAACGGAAAGTTCTTACAATCAGCTCACACTTCTTAAACGCCCTTCTGAACCTTCCCATCTGGTTGATCTAGGGTCAGTACTTCCGCATATATCGCCTCACATACTTTTCACCCCAACACCAAGAAACGTTATTCTCCCTTTGAACTTATGTTTGTTTGCCCCTGTCTTGTCTCAGCAAGAGTGTGTCACCCAGACGCCAGTAGGAGATAGGTGCAGCGACAATTGAAAAGAAGCGGAGGCAGCTGTCGACTTTGACGATGCCTCGGGTAGGAAGATCAGTCGTCGAACTAACCTGTGGAAAGGGATATAATAATAATTTATTAATCTGCAAGTAAGCAATGNAGATCAGTCGTCGAACTAACCTGTGGAAAGGGATATAATAATAATTTATTAATCTGCAAGTAAGCAATGCTCAGACGCAGATATAAAAGAAGACGCAATAAAAGTATACATAATACAATAATAATAGGTTAAATAACAAATCATCGCCACAGACATCTACAAAATATACACACACGGTATAAAATGGTTAGTAAATTAGTAGACAAGTTTTTACGTATTTTTTAGTGTTGCCCGTCAGTTAGATTACGTTCGCGAAAAGATAGTGGTGACTGTTTTATTGGCTCCACAAACACTAGATCCGCTAAATCTAACCAACTAAGCGAAAACACGGCGTTGTCAGAATGTATGCTGCGCGGTCTGACGTGCTTAACTCCACCCATTCCAGACAACATGTCGTGGCACACCGACAAAGCTTTGCTATGAGGTGTACCAGTCTAACTTCAGGCAGTGTCCTTTGGTCAAGGAACGGGGTAGATTGTGAGAACCGGAAATAAATAATACTAACAATAATAATGAAAGTATCCTTTGGCCTAAGTTATGGATCCTTCTGTTTGTCACAATTCTACGAACCGTCTGATGTGGCTGGCAGCATACGAACGAAAACTCGGTTATATTCTGCTGACAAGAGGAAAAAGCTCACTTGTCTACAGCGAGAGAGAGAGTCGGCAATCTCGCAGTTCTAGTAGCTCCTTAACCGTCACGTGGTCTTTAGGCTCCTCCCTAAGTATTTCTGTAGCTATAACTTCACAATTTGCTACCAGGTAGCGCTACGTAACTTCATAATTTGCTACCAGGCTGGACAGTACGATTAGAAATCTGTTGGTAGAGAAATACCAAGGTTAATGCGTTCAAGTATCTCTCTATAGCGAGTAAATGATAACTTCATTAATTGCCCCTTTGGGAGCATTGCTCTCTCTTTTCTCCTCACTACGATTTGGGCTCTATGTGCGAAGTGCGTTTCTTATTACGTTGAAGCTCTTTTCTACGGCATGTGCATCACTAACGTCTACGTTGTCCCTATACTTTACAATCTTCGAACAGTATGATTAGGGTGCAGAAAAAGCAAGGTATTCACGTACAAATATTTATTTACAGTTAATTTACCTATAATTAACAAATTGCATCCCAGATACCGTTTCTCTCTATATCTCCAGACAATACGATTAGGAATCTATTGGTAGAGAAATACCACAAAAGGTTAATACGTACTAGTATTTCACCAATAACTTCATAAATTGCCTCCCAGGTAGCACTTTTCTCTCTCCTTCAGACTGTACGATTAGGTTATGTGAGTAGAGAAATACTTATCTTATTTTTATGTTATTAGTGGTTTGAAATTACAATAATTTTAAAAAAATCTTTATCACTAGTGTCAAAAACTAGAGATGAATTACAACTACAAAGCGACTGAAAATTGTGTCATTGTTGGGCTGAAATCCTCATCTATTTCTGCTCATTTGGAGAGAACCGAACCTGCGCTCTCCCGCACCGAAATTTATGAATCGAATTTACTACCATTAATATGTACCGACTGCAGACCATATGAATGTATTGATTGGCGAATTCGACTGCTGATAAATCGTCCCGTATTGTTTGTGCGATTGCAACTTATCTATTCCCATGATTCAAATTAATAGAGCGGGGGTGGGGAAACCAGGAAATATCCTTCTGACTCTTTTTTTCCCCACTTGTTCATCTTATAACTCACAACTTCCGAGAACCTACTCGGGGAGGGAAGTTTGCATTGCCTACGGCCAAGTGAAAATTGCGACGCACCGGGACTCGAACCCTAGATCTCCTTCTCGTGTTGTTCGTCTCGTGTTTATTGCCAACCAAGGAAAATTAAGTCGACCAACAATGTTTCATGGAATATATGTACCTCATTATAAAAAGGCACTCTATAAATCTTTATTATGGGAAAAATAAATTAGACAATTTTATAAGAAGTTATATAGTATATATGGAGTATATTGTAAAATACAAATTAATACAGTAAGTTTGTAAAGTACTGTAAACTTCAAATGTATAAGTAAAAAGTATATTCAAATGTAAACTTACAATAAATTTCTTCAACTGAAGCATTTCCATTGGTTTCCTCCAGATCGGTTGCAGTGATTGCTTTCCCATACCCCTGTGCCGATAAGTCAAACCAAACTCCCAAACGTGATGACATCGAAATATCGACAATATCGTCGCCAGACTCCACGTAGAGCATAGTCACCAATATATGTGATGTCTGTGCGCCTGCATCGCTGTTAATGGGTCGAAATTTGAACATCTGCCGTAATTTGTTGTCGTTGAACTTTGAACACCTATATCATGTTGTCAATATCCCTAATAAATTACTTTCTACACCTTTTTTGTCTTTTGTTATTTCTCTCTCTGATGCCATTTTATCTCCTATGGGAGACATTTACGGACTGGACATGCATACCTTAATGAGTATAAATTTCTATTAATGTGCTCCATTATCCCTCTATTTTTCACGTGGAGTTATGAGACTCTCCCTATATATGTATTTTTGGATGATATAGCAATTAAATTTCGGCGTGGGATTGTTGAAGTTAAAAGTTAAACTATTCCACTACATGTGTGCCCAAGAGGTCAATGGAGGATAGAGCTCCACATTTACTTAGCTTTGACTCAATGAGATGTTGGAAAAATTTAACTCCGACGTGTTTCACCCCAGGATAGATCCGGTAGAAATTTTACAGCAGTCTGAGTAGGTCGGGGAGATAGTCTCGACGTTGGGGTTGGAGGAAATTTCTACATCTCACTGGGGATAGAGCCACTGCCGTCCAACCATCATCACTGTGTTCTTTCCACTGAGCCATGCTGACTCCATAAACTTCGTGATTCGGCGAGTCCCACACGCGGGGAGAGACATTTTTGCTCTCCTTAGTGCGTAACTGCATTTTCCCTACGTGTACAGAATTTTAGGGCTGTACTGACCTTGATGTCGACGAGCCGTAAAGACCCACAAAAAATTCAAATAAATTATAATTTCTTGTCCTCCACGTTGTCATACGCAGTTTGTAGTACATTTATGTCAATATATTTATTTATTTTCCTCTTCTACATTTTCTTTTATTCGTACACTGTCTATTTCGAATCACTCTTCCTAACCATTAAGCCAAGCTAAGTAATGTATGGAGAATTTCGTCATGTGCGGGCTTGACAATGAACTACCTCTGTGATGTCATTTCATCAATACGTTTCATGCGGGTCGCTCATACCCACTCGCTCCATGTACGATCTACGTGAGCAGACTTCTAACTAATGAAGAAATCCCAATTTTGTTCCAATCCGTGCATTAAACCTCCGTTAGTGTAGCAAAATAATGTAACAAACTTCGTGTTACATAAAACTATTTTTCTTTTTCGCATACGTAGTATATATATTTTGGTTTCCCTGATTCTGAAATAGAGGTTTACAGAATACCAAAAAGTTATATAACAAATAAATACTATAGTCAAATTAAATTATTCGGAAAATATTAAAAACTATTAAAATAACTACATTCCTGATTAATTATTACACTAGTGTTAATGTGACTGTCGCTTGTAGGCCACAGTCTAAAAATAACCGTCTTGGGAGCCCATGTATAAAACCCACCTCTACCGGAAGGAAAACCCTAGGGACACACGGGTCAAGATGGGGTAAATGTACTCAACCGTGTGAAGGTAGAGTACAGATGAATATAATCTTATGTGACTACAATAATAACAAGCAAGGAAATAGTTTTGAAATTTAATCAGTTTTTATTAAATATTATAGCAATGGAGTGAAAAAATATAAAGAGAATTAACATATTTAACATGTAAAAGAATATTTGAAACCTATTTTAACTTGTATAAAAATTAATGAATTATTTTACACTGCTGAAAGTATAGTGCAGTAGGCAACTTTTAACAGCAAATTTGATAAGCTTCAATTCAATGATATCTTTTACGACTTTGGGAAGGGAACTAGACAGAACGATTCCAGAATGATACGACCCTCTTTGGTTCAGAGTGGTTGACCCTCTAGGACGATAAATATAATCCTTATTGCGAGAGTTGTTTTCGTGAACAAGACGGTTCTTTATGAAGCAAGGGTGGCACTTTAGCGTTTGTTTAAGACCGAAGTACTAGAGTGTCATACATATAAATGCAGGGTAGTGTTAAAATATTTAATTCCGTAATAAAGTGGTTTACAATGTGNACTAGAGTGTCATACATATAAATGCAGGGTAGTGTTAAAATATTTAATTCCGTAATAAAGTGGTTTACAATGTGAGATTTGCAAACTATCCGAACAATCCTCTTTTGAATTCTAAAAGTTTGGATACTCAGGCGGAATTGTCCTAAAAGGTAATGCCGTATCGTAAATGTTAGTGACCATTACGTTATTAGGAAGCACCCTAATTAAAACGAATCTATTTTGTGGGCTAAGAAATATCATAGTTCCAGTGAAAAAAAGGAAAAGAAAAAGTTCAAGTGAGTTCATTTCGCATTGCTTCTTGTTTAAATCACATTCATTTTGTTTCCTGTCCAAAATAGTTTGGTCATTGGTTCTGAACATAATTTATTTTATAGATATTCTATTGATAGTTCTCATTTCTTTCTTTGTACCTTGGTAACTTGTATAGTGAAGCCCTGCTATAACGTTTCATAATACATCATTGTCTTAATTTTGCCTTTCTATTTCAGAGATAAATCTCCAAATTTACTGAGTGCGTACCGGTTTATTTTCTCTAGAAAGAGCACTGAATATAAGTGTGGAACTCTCTGCCAGATACAGCTGGATGCGTCTCCGTCCCTGTCAAGTGCACATATACAGATTGCCGTGAAACTTCACGTAAAAAAATCGAGGTATGATAGTGCACATTTAAAGGTACCACAATAATGAAGGAACACATATCCGGAAACGTAACGAGGAGCAGATAAAATGAGACAGAGAAAGAATATAACACAAGGCAACAAGGGGTGTAAAGTCCTTTATTAGGGGAATTCACAAAATTCTATAGATGTAAATAGAATGCATTGGGTCTGCGTGTATAATTAATAAATTTAAATTCGACCAAAATAAGCATAAGAAAATCATTCTAAAAAAAGAATTTAATTAACGAATTTTGAACAGAAAAACAAAAATAGTATTTTACTCAACGATCCCAAAATGGTTGGTATCATCATGAGGTGTACAAATGTATTACAAAAATTGTGTCAGCTCTGCTTATGCGTAATGGCATAGGACCGGGCGTAAATTTGTACTCGCCGATGGCAAAGAACTTATACATAAGAGTGCAAAGAAGAAGAAAACGAAACAAAGCTAACCAAACATTTGACAGACTGACCAACGCCGAAAAAACAATAATGTGGATGGTCAGTTTTTTTACAGCATTTGTACGCCTGATGATGGTACAAAGTGGTATTTTTATTGGGGCTTTAGGGCTCGCCAACATCAAGGTAATTAGAACCCTTTAAACTGTATCAAAACGCGGTGTGAAACAGTATTATTTAAATTTATTAGTGATATAGATGTTCAAAGTTCAACATTAAATTACGACATGTGTCCAAAGTTCGGCCCATTAACAGCGATACAGTTCTCGCACCAGCGTCTTGAAGACAGAACATATTCGCCAATTCGTACGACATTGTTAGATTTACATATGTTGTAATTGGTTGATGATCTTCGAACACCTATCCCACTTTCTCTATTGCTTTAATGTAGTACTGTACACACCTCATTGTCGCGTGTTATAATCTTGTCTTCGTGTCATTTTTCTCTCCTCCTGGTGACGTTTCCGGACATGTGTTCCTTTATGATTCCGGTTCCTTTTAATATGCTCTATAGTCCCTTCAGTGGGGCGACAAGTGATGTAGTGCAAGGCGCACTCGCCTCTACCACGTCCGGTTCAAATCCAAGCAGAATATGCTGTGGTAGACGAAGCGTGGTATCGTACTAGTATATTAAATGTACACAGTTTACCTGTTACAACAAGAGATAGTTTACACCAAATAAATGTTTCCTTGACTCATTTTTCCTTGATTTGAAGGGGTGGGAGATGGAGCATGATGCGATGCCTCTTTCTGTTGTAGCAGGGGATTTACAACAGAGGCGGATGTCCTCGAGGCCGGAGGTGCCTGGATGACATGAGGGAGAATGATGATGAGTGAATGTTGTGGCGGAATGAAAGCAGGGGAAGCGGAAGTACCCCGATAAAGCCTACCACGAATCCCGCTTCATCCGCCTCCGCGAATCCTACTTGGATCAATGGGGATTTGAACCAGAGAAGTTAGTTATGCAATAAAGTTTATCACTGCCCATGAGAACTTCAACCAATGTTTGGAAAGATTGGGAAAGGGAGATGATGAGTAAGGGAATCGAATCCCCGGATCATATATTACTTGGTCCTGGTATTGATCGACGGGAAGGAAGTGAATACTTAAAAAGGATGAAGCACCTCGAAATTAAAAATTACTTAGTTAGACAAAAAATGGATTGCATCAAAGGAGACGTACGAAGGTTGTGAAAGACACGAGTGGGGGGGGGGGGAGTTCTCGTCTGCGACATTTACTCTTAATTACGAAGCTAGAATATCTTGCGTGTTCTCGATGAACCCCCACAAAAATGTGAAATAAAAACTAACTAATCGAATCAAACAAAAAGTGATCCAACAAAAACAGATTTATAGCTATTGCATTGTAGATGCAGTGGAACACAAGACGTATGCAGTAATGATTGGTTTTGTAGAGTTCTAAGACAGTGTCAGATTAGAATTGTTTTAGTAGCAATCACGATTAGTACAGTTTGTTGTCTTGATGCGTTAATTTGTCACAGTCTCTAATTAATACAGCTTTCCAAACTAACGTGGGTGTCAAGGATACTGAAACGTCATCCGTGAGCGAACTCGGAACAGAATCCTGGAAGGAGATTGAATCAATAATTTTTTGTTGCTAGGTAACTTGTGACAATATCATAAGTCTCCTGTTTGAAGGATAGTGAGAATACTGGCCTTGACTATTATTTGTAGTGAACAACGCGTATAAAACTATGTCTGCTACACACGTAACAAATTTGGGAATTAAGAGATATTATAAAATATGGATGGGTGATTTTATGTAAATAAAATAAGGCGAAAAGATTGGAACTAGAAAAAAATAGACAAAGATTTAAATAAACCTAGTGAGTCATTTAGGAATAGGGTTATGAGAGTTCAAGTAAAATAAATTGAAAATAAATGGAATTCGCAGCAGGTTTTCTCGGAGTACTCGGGTAGTTTCACCTGCCTTTCATTCCACCACAACTTTCTCACATCTTCATTCACCCCTACCTCATTCGCATATCACCCTTCTCATTCCCGTCTGAGAACAAGGAAGACAGAAAACAACGTCCATGGAATGATGGAACCGCCCCGCGGTGTTCCCCAGAAGTATGCCTCGAGAGACGCTGGGGAACTTCTCGAATACAGAAGCATCTCTGACACAATTTCATTTATTCATTCAGCCCTTTAATTTTTTACGGAGTTCTGGGACACGCTATATAAACATTTTTCTCTCAAACACGAATGCTGCTGACGTCAGAGTACTCTGACTGATTAACTTTCTATGCACGCACAAGTTGACCTTGCTTTTCAATTAAGTCGTTCGCCGTCGAAAAATCGATTTTTGCTCTGTCGATGAGGTAAACACTCATTTCAACACTTATAACTTTCCATATCTTCGTCTCAATTGGGTTTGCGGTGGGTCATTTTTTGTGGGTAATCGTGTGGAATAACATGCGAGTCTGTCGGTAGTGCGGCGTTATTATTGGCTGGTAAATTTGACCATCCTTTCCTAGCAAATATGGTACCTGAGATTTCTGCATTACTTATCATATTCTACGGTTATTTGTTTAAAAACATGCATGAAATGTTCATAAATAAATAAACAATTTCTATTGTCAAAAAAGCAGTTACAAACTGCGCATGACCAGTTTGAGGACAATGAACTAATAAACTAATTTACTCCCCGGAAGCAAGCAAGGGACCATCCCATCAATTCCGATCAAGGGTCCGAAGGTAGAGGTGGATTTAACATTTCAGCTTCACACTTCTAGTTAAAATGTGTTACTAGTTACGAGAAAAAAAAGTTAGCTTCGTGTTATAATATCAGCAGAATACCAATAATTTTGTATTTAATAAAACACAAAAAAGATATTTCACAAGAACCTAATATATTACAGTACGTAATATTAATATATTTCAGTAGTTGACAAGTACGGATTCGTATTAATACTCCACGTAATGTTTTGCTTGTCTGTACAGTTCCGTTAATGTTTTTTATTTCTTAAGTTGAATTTTTCGAGGCAAAGTAAGATGACTTAGAATATAGTATCTGCTTGCTGTTATGCTTAGAAATCGAACGATGACTATATTACACTAGAAGCAGAGGATAAGTATTTGCTTCGTTTGCGAATGTTAACGCCGTACTACGAAACATAAAATCGAAACATATACTTTATTCTCCGCTTAGTGTAATGTTGGTATCGGTCGATTTCTAAGCACAACAGCAAGCAGATTCCAAGTAGGGGAGGAGTATCCTATGTTTAAGAAGTAACGTATTGAGCTAATGCTTCAAATTATCGTAGCATGTGTATTGCCACGTTATTATTCTCATTACCTGCATTTTGTTCCCATCTCTTAGGAGTACCAACGTTAAAGCTACGTGTCGACCTGATCTGCAATGTTTATGGTTTTGTATAAAAAGTTTTTGAAAAGTGTTCTTGAAGTTAGTTGTTTTCCATTTTCACGCAGTTCTGAAAACTCAGTCCCTACTGAAGTACTGAGTCGTACTGACTTAATGATGGAGTTAAAATCATATTGACAGAGTATTTACGACATTTCACGGGAAACATATTCTGGATGGTCTTTAGCAATAACAGATCGTCCGTGCCGGCGATGCGAAAAATGCCAAATTTTTGAACAGGCTGACCACACCACCCTCCTTGGAAACATTTTTTTAAATTAAAGGGGACTTAAACTAACGGAAGATAAATTATTGAAAGTTAATAAAACCGTTAACAATTTTAGAAATTAACGAAAAACTTAAATACAATTTTTTGTCCATCTGTTTTGCAAATTCCATGTTTTACATGTCTACCTTTCATTCAGTAATCTGCATTGTACTTTTACTGATGTGGACTCTTACATTAATAGAGTAGTGCCACTTTCCAACATATCGCTAGTAACTCTACTCGACCGGTTACTTATCCACTCTTCTCGCTACTCTTCTATTGTACTGGGTGTTTTCACCTATAAAGCAACTCTACTCGACCAAGTACTTGCCTCATTACTGGACCCGTATAAACCACACTTAAAGGGGCACGTACAAGGGGTTTGTGAACGCGGCTTTTCAACACCTCTTCGTGTCTCCACACAATGGAGTACATAGAGACGAAACCTGACCAAAAGTATTTTATCCAGTAAATTTGGTGAATTATGGCGAAAAAATCATTTTTAAGTCTATAAACAAATGTTATGTCACTTATTCTTGTTGAGACAATTTGTATAGAGCTTCTTTTTAATTATTTGAAAGNATAGAGCTTCTTTTTAATTATTTGATTCGTAACGTCTCTCATATCAAAAATACATTTAACTTAACATGACAGATGTTTAATATACATATAAACGACATTTCACCATAATCCATCAAATTCGCGGGATAAAATTTTTCGGCTGTTTAGTCTCAATATACTCCACAGTGCGGCGTCACGAAGCGGAGTTGAAAAGCGGCGTTCTCTAGCCGCGCGTAAGCCAAACGTTACGAAGTCGGAGTCGTAATGAGTCGCGCCTTCTCCGGAATACTGAAATCAAGAGTACGATTTAAAGGGGGGAGCCAGGAAATGTCCCCCCTTTTGACTTATTCTCTCGCTTCTTACCTTACGTTTATTTCCAAAAAAGTAATTCCACCTCTCGCTATTGTCTATAATTTGTCAAAGTTAAGCATTAATTTCAAGTAATTTGGCAACGAAATGTTTCATTTCTAAGAGTTATTCAGAAATTTCTCTATATAATTGGTGAGTCATCTTATTTTCTATTAATTTGCAGTATTTATATTATTTTAATTCCATATAGAATGTTGCAATTAGTCATATTGAATCATTTAATTTTTTACTCTAATCGAATGTGTGTACAATAAGGCACTGGAGAAATATTTGTTAGAAGAAAAATAAATTAAACTATATTAGACAAATTTATAATAGGTCTATATATCAGAAATAAACACAACTGTGAGATCCTTTTAAATTCATCACCCCCCCCCCGGAATTTTCTTGACAATTATAGACGGTGTTGTATTGAAGTATGGAAAGACTAGCTTCAAAATTTTTCTCCTCTCTAAATTTTCTTTATTTCGAACACTGATGGAGAGTGTAACGAATACGTGGCAGTGTTAATGTGATACAGCCTTTGATGGTGTGAACTTCTCCCGATGTGGAATGTGCGAACGAAACCCGGATATCTACTGNAATATTGATAATTATCCACCAATTTCTCCTCTACTGCCTTTCTCAAAAATCCTTGAAAAATTGTTCTCTGAGCGTCTTCTAGATTTTCTATCAAAAAATAACATTCTCTCTGACGATCAACACGGATTTCGGAAATCCTTTTCCACCACCAGCGCCATATTTTCTTTCTTAAATGATGTTACACTTCTCTTGAATATCAGGGTGTTTTTCTTGATTTATCTAAAGCATTCGATGTCATTGATCACGAAATTCTCCTTTCAAAATTACAATCTTTTGGCTTTCGTGGACTTGCGCATCAGTGGCTGACTTCCTGTTTAAAAGATATATATCAACAGGTCTAAATATTGTGTACTAGAAATAAAGTGCTCCACCATTACCTTTCAAAAACAAAGCCACTTACTTGCTGAGTTCCCCAAGGTTCTTTTATCGACCCTGTATTCTTTTTGTTGTATGTGAACGACATGTCATCCAACACATCAGATTGCAAAATAGTTCTATTTTATTATGTAAATAAGCCAACGCTCAAAAAATTTTGTCAAACCTCTCGGCTTGGTTCCATGCAAATCATCTTATTGTAAACACAGTTTCTATGACATTTCTCGAAAGTATCACAAAATCTTTACACCAGGTTTCTCTTTCGATAAACGGAACCCAAATTAAAAGCTCGGGCACGCGATCTACTTGCGGGTCCTTGCGTCTCATGCGTTGCTTACAATTCTTACAAAATGGCGAGCTGACAGCCTTTTAAGAACGTAATTTCTTACTTAGTTACGACATTTCACTGAAGTTGATTTTTGTATATGTGTCAGTGGCGAATCTAAACCGCACTCAAGGGAGGGGGGGCGAGCTTACCGGGTAGAGATCTGTTTGAAAATTATGGTTTGTAACACAAATTTTGTAAATATCTTCTAATAAAATAATTAACAAATCATTAAATGGAGACCAAATTTATTAATACATATTAAAGCAAAAGCATTTCATGACCAAATCAGAATTTTATAATGATACAAATAAAATTCATGAAAATATATTTTTAATGCGGTAATCATGAACAAACAACAAAAACATAAGAGAGTTATAAGATAAAATATCAATCAAGAGATTTTTTAGGATATATTCTTTAAGACAACTGTCTTGAGGATGTCGTCGTCTTAATCCGAGTACCAACACTTCCCTCCATTTATGTTTATGAAACTGTCGTGTTTGTTAAGACAGAATTACTGAAGTGGCACCCTTGTTTCATACAAAACAATTTTGTTCACGAACACAATACTCGCAATAGGAACAATATTCATCATCCGAGGATGTCAACTGCACCTTGCGAAAAAAGAGTCGTATTATTTGGGAATCATTCTATATAATTCCCTGCCCAAAAATATAAAAGATATTATTAAATTGAATCTCTTCAAACCGCGGTTAAAAACTACCTTCTGCACCAATGCTTCTACACTAAAATAATTTATTGATATTAATAAAAATTAAAGCCGTCTTGTTGTAATGCTTTCAAAATATCTGACAACAATTTCAAAACTATTTTCCTGCATTCTAGTATTATGTCTTATTTTTCATATAAATTTAGTTGTTTATGTACTCAACCCTGGCGCGGTTGTGTACATTAATTCTGTAGTCCCATCCTGGGCCGGGTTTTTTCCGGTTTTCCTTCCGCTAGAGGGGGATTTTTTTTATAAAGACTCGCTAGGCTCTTGCCTAGAGACGTCATCAATTGATATAATTATTAGCGAATTTAGTGTTATTTAATAGTGACGAATTATCAATAATACTTTCCGAATGATTTATAGCTTGATAATAATACGTACTTGTGAAATTACTTTTTTATGTTTTATTAAATACAATGTTTGTTGGTATTTTTTAATACTATAACACGTGTCGATCTTTGTTTTTATCGTTAGGAGTGTGGTGAAATGTTAAATCCGCCTCTGCCTTAGGGCCCTTGATAGGAATTGATGGGATGGTCCCTTGCTTGCTCCAGGAGAGTAAATTAGTTTAGTGTCCTCCACGTGGTCATACGCAGTTTGTAACAGCTTTCTTGACAATAAAGTTTATAATTATTATAACAAATAAAGTATATACTAGTGAGATAATAAACAGGTTACAACGTTCGTAGGGAAGGAAAGAATAACGGGATCCCGCAAATAAACAGAAATGTGCCTTTACCGTCTATAGATGACATGCAACACGTACAGAAAACAAATTTCGAACGTCTCACAGAGAACGTCCCATTCTCTGTGTAAAGGTCCCGTAAAGAAAGATGTCGCCTACGTGCTAATAACATTGGGGACTAGCCGTGAGTTGTGCTGTCACGCCCCACCAGTGGCTTAGGTGGTAGTGTTGTCGCTCATCACCAAGTCATCCCGATGGGGCCAGAAACTTTGTAGCTTTTCACAATGAATGTCCCAGTTCATGCGGCTGTGAGTACTGAAAAGCGAACCCTCCTTCCTCTATCTACCTCCTCCTAGAATCAATAACTTTTAACTATTAGTAACCACTTCTACTAACCCCTCCACGTGGGCCAAGTTGTTGTTAAACCCACCTACTAACAATAGCCTTCCACCCAACTCCTATCGCTGCATGTAGATAAGCTTCAATAGCACGCTACATTTCCCATTTACAAATACAACAATATTGCTTGTTGTTTTTGTATTTGTATTGCGTGCAATTGTGGCTGTTGTCAATGCGATTTCGCTGTATCGCTTATACAAAAGCTTATAGCAGAGTTTAGTCTGCACGGAACTCGCTTAGTGTTGCGAATCGCTTCACTGGATATCAATGGGAATGTAAGGAAGAATAAAGTTAACAGATATTACGAAACTCACGTGAGCGAAGCCGCATGGGTACTCGGTCAGTTAATGAATAAACTAGTACCAATTGTAATGTACTACACTTTTATTTGTTCTTTTCCCCTATAATTATTTCATCTTGGATATCTTAATATCAATGTTTTGAACAAAATGTTCTTTTGGACTCGAGAGTACTTGACGCCAATGTAAGTTATTCGAAACCAGATTATACGTATTTTAAAGTATTCATACAATAAAATTCGGAAACGAAACCATTTTAAATCGTTTGAAAAACCAAGTGTACCTATTTCAATAGAAAGTATTCAAAACTGGATATAAAAGTTTTCAAATCGGACAAAAATAAAATCGTTTCATCAATTTGAAAAGATATACAAACTGAATCATCACCACGAACTTCATTTTTCCGTATGATTTAGTATAGGTTATTTTGCAAATTTAAAATTTAAAATGAATCATTCACTCCAGGAATTTTTCGATGTCATACATTTTGTCATATTATTTTGTTATATTGTAAGTTTCATATTATCTATTTCTTATTACGGAATCATTCGTAATTGTTGCTTCCTGTTTCCAAATACTCGTATTTTGGATAAGAAAATTTTCAAATTGAACGAAAATAAAATTGTTTCATGAATTTGAAAAGATATAGAAACTGAAACATCACTATGAACTTAATATTTTCATATGTTCTGGTGAAAGTTATTTTGCGAATTAAAATCTTAAAATGAACTCTACTATTTATTCTACGTCTTACATCATACAATTATATTAACTATTATATGTTTCATACTATCTATTCGTTAATATAATTAGTTATCATTCGTAATCGTTGACTTCTATTGTCAAATGGACTCGTTTATTAATCGCCATTGTTTATTCACGCACATTTTTATCCCTGACTATTGGCAACAATGTATACTTTATTTCTCTGTCTAATTTTACTAAGTTCTTACGTTTCTGCGTCTAAATATGCTACACACGAGAAACATGGACAAACTAATATAAACGAGACAAAAATTCGAACTTTTCGAAAAATACTGCGTTAAAATAGCAGAGAAGAGAAAAGGCTATATGAAGAGAAAATGCCCTTCTCCTCTGGTTATAAGCCGTGAAGGAGTGTAAATGAGACGAGGAAGAGAGTGATGCAGAGGAGAATAGATCTGTACAAACCCCTCGAATGACTCTGTTGGGAATTAGAGAAAATAAATCTCGTTATCCGTGTTAATTCTTGTAGTAGAGTGACCTCACTCTTATCACAAATTCGGAATTCATGAGAGGCAAATATATCTCGATAATACTTAAATTAATACGTTCGAGTACAGTATTTTAAGTCTTAACTTCTTGCATGAAATTGTTGCAACTATATGACGATGTTGAGCAGTCCTTTTAAATTTTTTGATTAATTCGTCAAGTACTTTTCTTGATTTCCACGTAACGGACACTCCTGTGAATTCTTTCTTTCAAGTATCGATGTCTCGATAACTGTTTCGATTGACTCGAGTTTCTGTTCCGTTTATTGCCCCACACTGGCAAAATTACCCGGCGTTGCTCGGAACTTTAAAAGTACGTAAAAGAAACAGTACTTACTGGACATTCAAAATTTTAAAATAATTCACAAATAAAACGAAATTTAAAAAATATTTATTTCCATTGTTAAACAAATATACGAAAATTACATCAACATTCAAAGAGAAATTGGTTCTGAGAATTGATATATTTCACCTCACAGAAGGAAGTAACACACCTCTCAACAGGTCTGGAATTTTTTAGCTCTTTCACTAAATTCTAATACTAAATCCATTCCTTAGTTTACATATTTTTCTTCTTTATTTTTTATTGAATTAAATTAATACCACGAAAAACACCTACAAATATATAAAAAGTTTTTCAGTTTTTAGTTTGCTAATATCTGCGTAATTACGAATTATTTTAAAATCCAGACAAAAGGTGAATGAACTTCACGCAGAAAGCTTAATAAACAAAGCGCATAGTTACGACCTCTGAGTCTTTGGTTTTTCCGCTCTTGTAATTCATCAATATTAATCATACTTAGCATTTTAATTGCAAATGTATAACCTTGAAGAAGTGTTCTTTAAAATTTCANTTTGTCGATTATCATGCTACAGACATTCCTTATTATTATTATTATTATTATTATTATTATTATTTTGGTATAGATTTTGAAATTACAGTTCAGCTAAAAAAGGGAACCGATAATAACTGTCCCCGATGGGTTCTCGGTTTCGTCCCCATAAAATACAAACATACAAAAAACAATAATTGGACTGTTCCTATGTATTGTTACGTATTTCGACGCCCTGGATTTCAATCCGTTTTTCTTAGCGACTTAGATCATTTTACGAATTAAATTTACTGTTATAGTCATTTATAGTAACTATATTTGTAGTAGACAACTTCCTGTCAGATACAAACGGCGACGAGCCGGGAATCGAACCCGAAATTCGTTCTTTGATCGCAGGGGTGTTAACCACTACACCACCCGTTCGCTTTCCACTGCCGTACACCATTTCCACTCAGACCTAACCCCCGGAAAACCTGAGACACATCCGTATACAAATGCTGCATGGTTGTGGAAGGCGAACGGGTGGTGTAGTGGTTAACACCCCTGCCATCAAAGCAGGAGTTCCGGGTTCGATTCCCGGCTCGTCGCCGTTTTCATCTGACCGAACGTTGTCACATATCTTCTCCATGTGTACACGGAAGAAATATATGCATAAATTTGTAGTTGCTATGTTATTGAAGCTGTGGGGTTTTATGTTCCTGTACTCATAACATCCAAATCAACTTAACAATATTCTCACCCACTGTTAAAGGAAGCATGTTACGATAGCTTCCATATATAAAATTGCTAGTATATTATTTGTTTCAATTAGCTTCAGATGTCCAGTATAATGATTGACAAAACCCGCTTACCTCTGACAAATACCAGCAACGGTGGTCATATTGCAGATGCAACAGATTGTTCCATGGTAATGTAAATATAAAAATAAATTTGTCAAAAATGCTGTCACAAACTGCGTATGACCACGCGAAGGACAATACACGAATTTACTCTCCGGAAGCAAGCAAGGGACCATCCCATCAATTCCGACCAAGGAACTAAGTGAAATGTGGACTGACAATTTCAGCACTTTACTGCAAAGAGAAGAATATAAGTAGCTAACTACGTGCTATAATACCAACAAAATATTATTTCACAAGTATGTATTATTGTAAACTGTAGATTATTCGGGTAATATTGTTTATAAATCGTTAGTATAAAAATAATACTAAATTTGATATTTATTATTTCAATAGACACCGCTCCTAGGCAAGAGTCTACAGAGCCTGTATAAACAATCCACCTCTGCTCTAGGGAAAACCGGAGAAAAACCTGGGTCAGGATGAGGCTACAGGATTAATGTACACATCCGTTCAATAAGTTCTATTTAAGAGAGATACATTAGAATAAAATGGATCTCTAACCTTTATCAACTACAGAAGCTAAAAAAATCGAGGGAAGACAATGAATTGTCAGTGAAGTGCCAAGATCTATGAAACTATTTGTTTTTAGGAATGGCCAACAGATGTAACATAATTGTGCGAGAGTGTACCCCGGTGAAGAAGGTGACTGTTGCCACTTCTTGGTTCGTACAAATGCGATGAGTCTTCCGTCTCTTTTTTTATTATTATTATTATTATTATTATTATTATTATTATTATTTCATTTAATTGTTGTATTAGTAAATGAGAAATGTACCTTAGTGCAATTGAAGCTTATCTACATGGAGTGATAGGGAGGTAGGAGATGGGTGGTAGGGGCTATTGTTAGCTGGGTTTACCAACAACTTGGCCCAAGTGAACGGGTTAGTAGAAGTGGTTAGTAATAGTTAGAGTTAGTGATCCTAGGAACAGTAGGAGGTGGATGGAAGAAGGAGGGTTCGCTTTTTAGTAGTCTGAGCTATATGAAGTGGGACATTAATGTGAAAAGCTACGATTTTTTTTCTGGACCCGCCGGGAATTAAAGCCAGTATGACTTTTGTTGTTGAGCAAGCACGCTAACACCTTAGCCACCGGAGAGTGTCTTTGACACAATTTGACCTCTTGTCCCTTATTCTTGTTCTTGCTTCTTAGCGGTGTCGGTAGATTTCAGAACGGCGTAATTCTTGTATGATTTATTCATGCGCTTCGAATTTATGATTATACAATATTCATTATATTGAAATGTTAGTATCGCTTTTACATTAATACTAATCTCCCTTCATTTCCATTTGTTGACCCCCTTCCCCCTCCCCAAAGAAAATTCAATGACTGACTTTGCGTCAAGCCCCCTTAAACAAATGAGTTCTAAGATAAATCCAAAATAAACATTAAGACTCCATACATTCGTGAAGTATGTTCGTTTGTGCTTCAGGACGCTGATTACAATTGACGTCGACGGGAGTGAAGAAGGAGGTCATTTCCTTTCCCGGGTAGGTGGGATAAAAGGAAACAAGAAGTGGTAAAGTTCTGTCGGTAGATTACGATAAATTCGTGGTTGTACACCTCCTTTATTCTTAAAATTCTCAAAATTTTAGATATTACGTAGTTTTCTAGTACAATTATTTTAGGCGGTGAAAGTAAAAGTGGTGTGANATTATTTTAGGCGTTGAAAGTAAAAGTGGTGTAACTCCATGTAATGTCATTTTGAAACAACAGTATTTTACTAGAAGAACTGAAAAAATTAAATAATATAAAATCATCGAGAAAACTTTAGTTCCTTTGCAGCATAACTGGTCGCGGAGCAAATCGTACTTGAGAGCTTCAAAAGAAGTCTTTTCTTTTCTATTATTTCATTTTTCACCTTTGCTTTTCCGGTATAACATTTAGAAACTGCATCAAGAACAGAAGCTATTCGAAATCGTTTATTTGAAATGGATGATACTTTGACTACTTGAGTTCTGACATTTGAAAGCGTTGACGNAAAGATGTCTTTTCTTTTCTATTATTTCATTTTTCACCTTTGCTTTTCCGGTATAACATTTAGAAACTGCATCAAGAACAGAAGCTATTCGACTCGTTTATTTGAAATGGATGATACTTTGACTACTTGAGTTCTGACATTTGAAAGCGTTGACGCAGCCGATCGTGCTGGTGTAAACAATATTCGCAGGGAATGGCACGTGAATTCTGTGACGCTCCATCGTACACTGTGCATAACTGTTCCGATGTCCTGTTTATTTTGATAATGATGAGTACGAAACATAATGAAACCTATCTTCAATTAGCAGATAGAGGAAAGAGTACATTAAAAAGCAAATGTTCCGAAAATTTGGATGAATAAGAATAGGATTGAGATTTCTTTCTAATGTCTACCCCAACAACATAGCACATATTCAATTCTTGGGAACAACTCATTGCAAATGTTTCTTAAAAATAGAAGTTTCTAAATCATTATTTAACATTAGTTGTAATATTCGTATATGCATTTTCCAGTTACTCCCTTGATCATTTAATACTCCAGGATATTTTTATTATCAGTTTGGTCAACTACTACACAGTCCTTGCATAACGTCCTTCCACTTTGACACGGTGAAACTAACTCTGAGTTGCGAATAACAATTCAAAACATGAATGTCATCCTTAAAACACGTTCTTAGCACCGAACCTCATTTACATAATGGTGATAATTGAGAATCAATTGGGGTTTTCCGGGACGGAGCTATGTACCAAAAGAGCTTCGTGTGATGTTGATACGTGTGAGTATATTAACTCCATCTTGAAAGATATTTATGAGCGACTCGTATATTCTATAACAGAAGATTGGGAATCCCCAAGGCTCTCAGTTGAATTCGTCTGTTGGGAATTTCCAAAAAGGCTGCGCAATGGCATACGATGAAGAGTTTGTGTCTTTTGTATTATTTTTAATTTTTTTTTAATTACAGTATTCGTAAATGGGAAATGTAGCGTGCTATTGAAGCTTATCTACATGGAGCGATAGGAGGTAGGAGGTCGGAGGTAGGGCTGTTATTAGTAGGCGGGCCAGTTAGCGAGGTTTACCAACAACTTTGCCCTTGTGGAGGCGTTAGTAGGGTGTACCCGTTAGTAGGAATAGTTAGTAATAGTTAGAATTATTGATGCTAGGATCACTAGGAAGTGGACAAGAAGGGTTCGTTTTTCAGTAGCCACAAGTATATGAACTGGGACATTCGTGTGAAAAGCTTCTAATTTTTTTTCTGGACCCATCGGGAATTGAACCGGGGATGACATGGTGAAGAGCTAAACTCTACCAAGGAGGGGTTTATGGTGTCTTTTTTGACACTTCGAGAAACAAGTGCTCCTTCTTCCGTAGCATTTTCTACATTGGAATACTATTTCTCTCATATAGATAATAGCTAAACCCGAGCTATTTAATCTCGTGTTAAAAGACGCGTCAAAGCTGTCAATTGTTAGGACTCAAGTTTTCAAGTAACATGCATTTCAAATAAATAAATCAAGTAGTTTTTTTGTAATTTTTGAACGCTGTTATCTCAGAAAGGAGACGATGAAAGGTGAAACGATAGGAAATCGAGAATAAATAAATAAATAAATAAATTTACTGTCAAAAAAGCAGTTCAAACTGCGTATGACCACGTGGAGGACAATAAACTAATTTACTCTCCGGAAGCAAGCAAGGGACCGTCTCATCAATTCCGGTCATGGGCACTAAGGCAGAGGCGGATTCAAAAATGTCATCAAAAATTCCTAGATAAGATAAAAAGTTAGCTACGATTTATAATACTAATAGAATGTTTATAAATCAACACAAAAATTTTATTTTAGATGTACGAATTATTATCGAAATATAGATTATTCTGAGTACAATGTTTACAAACTATAAGAATTGAAATAACATTAAATTCACGATTTCTTGTTTTAATAAAAGCGCCCTTAGACAAAAGCCTAGAGAACCTGTATGAGAAATCCTCCTCTACCCGAAGGAAAACCGGAGAAAAATCCGAGCCAGGATGGGGCTACAGAATCAATGTACACACAGTTGAGTATATCTTTTAATGTTCCAAAGTACGACACTTGGTGTGATTCGTTCCTTTCGGTTTTAAGCAGAAGAGGAACGAAAAATAGTTTTGGGATATTTGCGCACAGATGTTTATGAAGTGTCATACGTTTTGTGAATGTGGAACGTTTTGTAAATATCTTTCAGGGTTAAATATAATCAGTTGTTGTATGTTATAAATATTTTACAAGAGTGAGAGGTTATGTTTGAGTTGAAAGAATGAGTGACGGGGAATCATTTCTCTCTCCACAATACCCGACTGTCAGGGATTCCCCACTACTTTTTGCTCGATGAGTATTAATCTTCAGCAAGATTAGAAAGAAACAACCTTCCCAGAAAAGAAAAGTCTTCGTACTAAATTTTTTCTAAAACATTTCAGCTTATAAATTAATTGATATTGATTTGGTTCTTTGCACTAGTTTTTTGATTGCGCTACAAGAAATTCCTACGGTTGTGTCGCAAGTGCTGCCAACCTTCACACTTGGAAGGACGAAGTTAGAGTGACCGTTTTTCATCTGCTCTTCGGTGTGATACCTTACTTACTAGAAGAGGCTGTCAAAAACGATGATGAGCTGCAATGGTTTATATAACAGGATGTATTTGTACTAATAGTCCGGTTGTTACTCTGTTATAAAGTAGGGATGTTGAGTTGCCAATGATCCCGGAACACATGATCAATAAGCGTAAAGTAAGAGGCTTTGACTGGCCTGTTGGTCTAGTAGCGCTGGATGCAAGCGCTGTTACGCTATAATTACAGCAAATGAGAGAGGGAAAAAATCATTTTATTAGACGCCAAACCAAGTGCAGTTGAAAGCTTAATCATAATAAAAAGTGGTCTGCGCCTCTTGTTTTTTGTTAATTCCATTCCCATTGGTGTATATTAAAATACGTTTTCACCAAGCTTGTTTACATGTTCTCAACACATTTTAACAGAAATCACCAAAAGCATTCTGAAGAGTTATTTGACTTCATGTTAGATCTTCTCCGCGGTTTCAGATTCGAGGAGCTACCCGCCATATTGTCTTCGATGTCATGAGAGAGTTCCTGGGCAATACTGCACTCGCCACTCTTGGCACGTGACGTTCTATGGCGAGTGCCACTCTACTCATAACTAGAGCTCGTAAAAGATTTAACTCCCTTTATAGAGTCTTACTATAACCTGAGCACTATAATATTTCTAGAGCGTCAGGAAAAGGAAATGAATATTTATGTATGCTTTTCACTTTATGTATACAATTTAACTATTGAACAAAAATTTGTACGTTTGTAATATATAATAATCTTTCTTAACGTTTTGAAACTATGATAGTTAAATTTGTTTAATTTTTTAGTTGAAGTGATATGAAATTCATACGAATTTTAGAAGAAATTGAATTGAAATTTATTGGCAATGATTTTAGGAATCGAGAAATGACAGTAAGAATGAAGCCAACAAAAATTGGAAATAAAACTGAAAGTTGTAAGAATTCGAAGTAATGTTGTTGTCAAGGCGTTTTTATGGAACTTACATCATGTATAAGTCGAATTAGGACTAAAATGATAGGAGATTACCCTTTCTTATAGTGCCTTATATACCTAGAACGATGTACTTCTTCGCAAATACTAATATTCTAAACAAAAATATTTCATTTTCTTTTGAGAACAATAGAGAGTTTGATTATTCTTTATTTCTTCATTCCAAACCCTTCAGACCTGATGCAGGTGGCATTGCTTGGTGAGATCACGAATCTTCGGGTTGCGCAGTATGTGGAAATGAGAAAAGCAGAGTTGCCAAATAATCATAATGGCAGATCATGCCACAGTAGAATAACACAAGGTGTGCCATTGAGCATCGAGGTTGGCCAGCCAATGAAACACCAGACATTTTTTGAGAGGGAAGTTAAAGGTGCTGTACGAATTTATCCAATATGTTTGACTGTGTTGTAGTCGTGAAGCGATATCCCAATCCACCCGCTCCGAAAAACATCTGGAATATGATTGGCTTGCACTGCGCATGCTCGGGACGGGCACACCTGTCTCATTGCACTATGGGTCATGCTATACTCAAAGTCACGATACTTTGCCTAAAGTTATTGAATATGGCTGCCATACACAAATTGCCAACCTCTGCGAAACAAATCCTTGAAACTCACTCGCGTGCATATGACGGACCACAATATCATTCTCATCAGCTGATAATGTGAGGTTAAAGCGTCCCGCTATATCTTTCACTTACGAGGCACAAGGCAAACCGAAGTAATTCGGGAAAACCGTATTCGGTAGAACGAGCAATATTGAAGAAGAAATAAGAAATCATGTATCATGTATCCTGAATTACTCTTAAGTTTTACTGATAACTTACCGAAAATTTAAATAAATATGAATTAATTACTAACACAAATGTTTGGGAAAGATTGTGGGACAATTAATTTTTGATGGATTGAAGGTACAATAAAATCTTACGTGAAAATATTTCTGAACATTTATTCTAAAATCTGGTAGCTGACGAACGCTATGATGATACACTGTTGGATTCCCTTAGTACAAACCGTAATCTTCGATCCTTCATCAAGCATTTAGTGGCCATCTATTTATTAAAGGCGAACTTTTTAGAAAAGGAAACTACCACTTATTACTCGGAGCGATAAAATAATAGAAATGCACCTTTTAAGATAAATCGAGACTGGTACCACTAAATCCAAATATCACGGAAAAAAGAATCACAAAATTTAGTTAAACTGTTTCTATGATAAACATGTTGAAAAGCGTGGCCACAGAGAATTTAAGTAATATCCAAATAAATATTAATAGTATTCAAAAATGGGACTATTTGCATTAAAGAAATTCAAGTTAATAACACAACGAACAAGGCAATATTCGTTCCACACGCTCGATGCAGAGAGTACAGAGCAAGTGAATTGAATTGGTGTCCGAGGTTGGCAATGGATTCAAGTTCGAATGTCTTGCCAACAGAACGCGAGGCACCCTGATCATTACTCGATGGACGATGGTGAAGTAAAAGCGTTGGCTACATTGAGTACAGATTCTATACCAACAACAAGTCTCTTAGATTGACAATACATAAATAAATATATAAATAATTTACGGTCAAGAGAGCTGTTACAAACTGCGTATGACCCCAATGAGGACAGTAAAATAATTTACTGCGACTAATACACAATAAACTAATGAACACAGTGCATTTCCATTCGTTTTTTCTCTCTTAAGTTGAATTTCTCGAAGCAAAGTAAAATGACTTTTACTATACTTACGAACAGTCAAGTGAGGTCGCATTTTATATTACAATCTTTCTAAATAACTATTTAGTACAATTTAGAACGTTGCAATTTGTTGTTATTCATGGAACTATCGTGAATAATGACTATGTAAGTATATATACTATGTAAATATATACAACTTATTAGACTTTTCAATGATTTGACTAACATTACCCGGCAGAACAACCTTAACTAACACCCGTGCGAGATTAAGAAACAATGGATTGTGAACAATGACCACGGAAGTAAACCTTTCCTTGTCATTCCGAATATGTGTTTCCGTTCTTTGACGTCGAAGGAAAATCCACCATTTGCTCATATCCTCATCTTTGATTAGCACATGTCACGGAAATTATCAAACATCAGGATGAACGATACTTCAAAAGTGATACCAATATTCATTCAGAATATTTCATAATAATAATAGAAAGAAGAAGAATCAGGACTCAGATTTAGCGTGTTTTGCATATTTTTCTTTGGTTTTGAGGAATCGTTTGTTAGCATTTTGAACTTCGTGGGACTTCTTGAATTTAATTTAATATTAATACATATATGTGAAGATTTTTGTTCACATTCAATAACTTTTAGGTTAAATTACCGTAAAAATCAGAATTTACATGTTTATTTATTTATTAACCCATAATCGGACTTTGTCCATTACAAAAAATCAATGAATAAAGCTAAAACTACAGATTAGTCTTATTTTTTCCTTAAAACTGTCAGTAAGGACTCTAATGACCTTGATGTTGGCGAACCTTAAAGCCCCAAGAAACAAAACTATCACTGTAGACACGCTCAAAAAATTTAATATAAGAAAAATAACAAAGAAAAAAACTTTTATGTTTGTAACATCATGAGAGTTCATTTCATCATTCATAAAAATTCCTCAAAAATAATCTACAATCCACAATCAAAATCATCCACAAAAATAAAAAAATAGTAGAGGAAAAATTGTCTAGTGAGTAAAATCACACAAAAACTGAACCTTACTTGCACTCGTCATTCGTGGTCCTTAGCTGGCTGAAACGAGACACTTACATACATACATACATGATATTAGACGTTCATTATGTCGATGGTGTATGGCATTGAACTGATCCTCTGCAAGATGCGCCCCTCAAATGACTTTTGAGTCCTGTCTTTGTTATGAAGCTTCTGCGGCATGCAGGTCAGGACAGTTCATCGGTCACTGGTGACTGTGACGGCGATGGTTGTGGATTAGGTTGACTACTCGTAGAGGCGGTTGTTGTGTTGTTATCTCGAGGTATTTTAGAGTATTTGATGGGGTGTTAGGATGACGATGTCTTTTATGGCTTGTGACTCCAGCTTTCGATTTTGAAACGTGGCCGCAATATTCACAAGTTAGGGCACTATTGTTTTGAGTTATGGGCACTTTTTTCTTTGTGGGCTTGTGATATGTGCGAACTAACATATTGGCAGCCTTTACTGCCTTCTCTTTTGAACTCGCAAAGAGGACACTTCCATTCTCACTGGTCTTGTTCCTCATGTTGGACTTGCCTTTTCTGTGCAACTTGTTGAATGATTTTTTAATGTTGTTTCTGAATGTTTGCATGTATTTTTGATCGCCAAAGGTTTCTGTCTGATGCAATGGACCTCCAGTCTTTTTCTTCGATTTTCAGGATTTTGAAGTCGTTTTTTTATAAGGTCTGTCCAGCGATTTTGGGTTTCTGCTGGGGTCGAGTTCCTTCACTAAATTGAGAGAAAGCAATTTGATGGGAAATGCGGTTGGTGGACATACGGTTGAGGTGACCTGCCCGTCGGAGGCGTCGAATCCGGATAAATGCATCTACTTTTCAACATATGTTTGCTTCAGGACCTCCTCGTTCGAGATCATATCTTTCCAGCTGATTTGTGCTATAGATCTCGGGCATCTCATGTGAAAAAAACTCAGCTCCTGTACATGCTTTGCTTTTAGGGTCCTGCATTGAAATGAGTACAGGAGAGTGCTATGGATGATGGTGTTATAGATCTGGTTTTGAGGCTGAGATTGTGAGGTTTCCAGACCCGGTTGTATAGTTTCGCAAAATCTTGGTTTGCTGCAGCAATTCTATTCTTTATTTCGCAGATAATGTCTCCATTATTTGTAATCTGACTTCCTAGATATTTAAATGTATCGACTTCTTTAAGAGTGTTACCGTTGATCTTAATTGGTCTGGGCTGACAGTTGACGAACATTACCTCAGTTTTTTTGGACATTGACATTGAGACCAAATGATGCTTGTGAAAATGCGTTTACTAAGGTTTGGAGTTGTGCAGGAGTTTTGGCAAGAGAGCAGCGTCATCTGCAAACATCAGCTCACCCAGTTTGGAGGATTTGACTTTTGAGGTGGATTTGAGACCTCTTTTGTCAAGCATGTTGGTGTCGGTGCGGAAGATGAGATAAATTCCCGTGTCACTTTGGTCATTATGGCTTGGATGTATAGAAGGAAGATGGCGGGGGCTAACATGCATCCCTTGCTTCACGCCTGTTTTGATTTCAAACGAATCGGAGGTCTCTCCGTCTACCAGAACTGATGAAGTCGTCTCATGATGCAACAGTTTTAGAATTGTCAGTATGTTGGGGGACAGGGGGCAGTTTATATGCTCAAGGATTTTAAAGAGTATCCACAAAAGCTTTACATGCTTGAGAGTTCTGTTCTAGTGTTTTCTCTATAAGTTGTCTTGCAGCAAATATCATGTCGATGGTTGACCGATTGCCGTGAAAACCGCACTGAGTTTCATCAGCATGAGAAATGAAAGGAGACGATTGTAGAGAATTCGAGATAGTAGTTTTCTAGGTACTGACAGCAGGGAAATTTTCTCGGTAGTTGTATTTTCGTTTGCTCCCTTTTTTTGTGAATCCGAACAACAATTGCAGAAATCCAGTCTTGAGGCATATTCTTTTGTGTCCATGTTTTGTTGAAGAGTATGTGCAGAATTTTGGCTGATGTTTCTTTTCCTCCTTTAAGAAGTTCAGCTGTTATGAGGTCTTCTCCCGGACTTCTGTTATCCATTAACTGATTTAGAGCTTTTGTTATTTCAATCTCCGTTGCTGCTCTGTCATTTGGCATAAGCTCAGCAGTGCTGTTGACAGGATTTATGAGAATTTCAAGATGGTCTAAGTCTATTTGAGCATCTTGATTGAGTAAATTATCAAATTGTTTTTTCCACCGGGCAAGTTGCTGGTCATTCTTTTTCAATGTGCATCATTGGTTGTCTTCTATGATGTTCAGTGATTTTTTGATAGGGCCGATGATCTCTTTGATTCATCTATAAAGATTGAAGGAATCATTGAAGTTCATCAGATTTTTGTATCCACCATTTCTCTTTAATTTGCGGATTTCTTTTTGGAACTTTTTGCGTACTAATACATACTTCATCTGGCTTTGTGTTGGATTTGCCAAGAATTTATTGTGTTATTTTCTCTTCTTTTCCAGTTCAATTTCAATAGAAGCTTCCGAATCGTCAAACCAATCAGAACTTTTCCATTTCTTTGTGCCTTTTCTATTAATCTGTGGCAGCTTTAACTGCAGTTTCTCTTACATTTTTCCAAATAGTTTCTACGTCTTGGTCCTCTTGCAGCTGCATGTTAGCATCTATTTCTGATTGGTACTGCATCTGAATAGTTTCGTACACACACACACACACATACAGTTGAATGAAAACAGTAGAAGGAGAATCTGTCTAAATTTTCAAAGGACTCTTGTTAAGGGTTACCCCAAGTGATGTGCAAAGTATCGTCAATAATGATAAATTACAAGAGCAGAAAAACAATTAAAATTGGCTGCTAATCAGTAGATGTGAATCTTCATTCACATGACAGACAATCCACTGAACTTGTAGTCTACGTGACCGAATCCTAGAAGCAAAATAATATAAAGGCTGTGAAGAACTTTTTTTCCCAAGTACATAAACTTAAAGTGAAGTAAAAACGAAAGAATTAAGAGGTCTTAACTACGAACTTAGTTTATTCGTGTGTAGTATGTATGTTCCTTCGGCTTGCGTTTTAAAATAATTTTTAAGTACGTACATATTAGCATGCAATTTTTAAAACTATGTGAATATAGGTGTTCTTCGTGTATTTAATTAAAATGTGATCTGGGGAGAAGTTCCTAATGTTGATCCACAGTAGGGTCCGAAACGTTGTGAAGTGTATATAATTAATAATAATAAAGTGTGTCGGCAAAAGTATTCGTTTGATTAATTTAACATGTATTCTTCAGTCGTATTTACAATATGTAGCCCAACTTTCCCTTTCGACGTGATATCCAATGATAAAACCCCACTCCATTACAACGTCTCTTGACTTTCCTCGTATCTCCTGCTTCTACCTACTGTTATCACCGCTCTCTTTGTTTTTACTTTGCCACTTCATTTCTCGTACGTCACTTCCTTCGGAAGTGGGCTGACGGCGTGGCTTTTGCCAGCGAACACCAACTTCTGTCAGTCTTCTATATCGCGTGTGCCGTTCACATGATCCGCGCGGCGTTACTTGCGTGGGGCTCTACGTTTCGAAAATCGAATTTTCTTTCTTATATTTCTTAACGGAACAATGTGTTGTTGGTTTTCTTTAATCCAAGGATTTCAGTGTTACGGCTCCGCAGTGCTGGTGTGTGGAAGTGGTTTTGACCTTTTCGCCTGAAGCGTGTTGATGAAGTCAAAGACGAAATTTGGACCAGTGATGGGCAAAAGATGTTTAATAGATTTGCCACCAAGTACTGGGTTTCACGAGTGGAAAAACAAGTTTTGCAACTCCCAAAAACTTGGAATTCACTGCATTCATTCTTTTGCTTGTATTCAACAATTAGATGACACATTTTGTGAAAAGAATTTTGTGCCTGTATACTACAGGTAGAATTAATGTGTGAAATTCTTATGGTGCATTTTTAGAATAATTAATGAAGTAGGTGTTTTATAGATTGGTCTAAAGCTGTTACGGATTTGTGATGTTATATAGATTGGTCTCCGAAAATAGGATTACCAATTTTGAGAACCAAGTTCATTCATCTACCGATATCCGCGTGGAACTTCAAATTCATCAACAGTTTATTCCATGAAACAGATGGTCGTGTTCGAGATTTTTGTGCGTGTTAGTAACTGACACCCCAAATGATGCGTTGTGCGAGTCTTCATATTTCTCACCGAGTGGCATAATGGCGATACGTAATTTATGGCATCACCGAAGTTGGAGTCAAGGTATATATGCAGTTCGTAGTGAATCCTTTATGATCTACTCTTATTCCATTCTCTTTCATCCATTCTTCCTCTCTTTTGAATTCCAAATTGGTGTCAATCGAAATCTATGAATGAGTTCTTCGCTTCAATGTTCTGATACAGTTCTTGAGTCACGTTTGAATGATAACAATTGGATCTAATTTGGTTTCAATTGCAGAAATTTTTCTTGTAATATTATTGTAGGTTTCTTTTATTTTGGTTTATATATTGATCATCACTGAAAACAAAACATCTCGTTATTATCAAAACAATTGTATTTATTAAGGTGGAACCAACACTCCAAGATGGTCAAATCACTGAATGTAGAATTGTTTTATTCGTTAATAATAATTATAAACTTTATTGTCAAGAAAGCTGTTACAAACTGC
>NNCF01125791.1:25279-62022 GCA_002313205.1 Laupala kohalensis | reverse complement strand
GCAAACCTAACAGATCCAAAACTGGTCAGAGCTTGGGACTTAGAAAAATAAATGGGTCCTTTTATGTTATCAGTAGTGTACCTCTATTGACCGCAAATTTTTCTTTCGTGAAAACTCTTTATAAAAATTCTTTTCTAAGTGATTTAGTGAATAAATTTAGGAATGAAGAAAATATTGTCAGCCATTCTGTCTAATGTAACGAATTCATCACAAATTTATTATAAATCCTGGAACAACCGAAAAAAATGAGTCTTAATGAAAATCTATCTTGTCAATACGTTGGTTGTATTCAGAGTCCCATTATAACACATCTCCCTTTCTTCCCACTCACATATAGTGTTAACCGCGTAAACAATACATCGCTACGTGTAATATACTCTCTATGTAAAGTGATGTCAAGAAGGGTTGTAATAAGTTCCAGTAATCTACAAAACGTTTGGGGTATTATTGATCCAAATCATAGAGATTCTATCCTTGCTCTTAATTTATAACCAAGAATGCGGAATAGATAAAGCTGCTTCTTAATTCATATGCTTCCCCAGCGTGTCATTGGTGACTGCGTTATACAGGTGACGTCATATCGATTGTCGGGTAACGGTCCGACCCTAATGCGGGGGCATTCGTCAGGTTCCGAATTATGTCGAATTATATGATCCCAAATATGGAGAAGGTTTTAACATGACCTTATCATTTTTCATGTCAATACTGACTTTAAGCATAATTTTAACATTTATATAAAGGTATTGGAATCTTAAAAAAAACATTGCAACTAATTATAATTATATTATTTATAATAAAAATTTTGTTGCAGGAAAACAACCATTATGATACCCAATCTTGTGAGGTGTTTGCTGATGTATGTGATTATGCTCATAAGTGGTTTTTAACTGCTTTCTGATGATAAATAATTCACTTGTATTGTTATTACTTGTATGTATCTATCTAGATTGAAAGTATAATGCTTTTGAATTAGATAATACGAAAAATGTGTTGTATATCTCTTCATCGTTGTATGTATTTCTTAAATACTTTTCAAAAATCTGCTTGTTTCATCTATATATTTGGCATTACAGTCACGTACAAAATATAAAACACTAGATATAGAATATATATAAAAGTCCATAAAATGGAATCACCATTCAAGCAACTATTGCACGACAAACACTCGTTTAACGTATTTTGTATAAAACAGAAGTTGGGTTTTGGGAAATGCTGCATGTTGCACTCAATACTAAATTCAACTCGAGGTATCGATCGGTCACACGCAAACGATTGTATGTGATTTTAATGTCAATGTTGCATGAGGCGTGACATTGTTTCACTGTTTGGGAGGGACAAATCAATACTGTCCTACCATTCCATACTTTTGGATTTTCGCAGACTGCAAAGGAAATTAACAGACACTTTAAGATAAAGTAATAATGAGAAGTCATTTTATCATGACTCTAAATTGTAAAACACTTTGCTGCAAGCAATACTCTATATCTTAACCTTCTGATTTTTTTAGCACTTCATCTTCAGTCCGTGTAATCTACATTGAGATAAATGAAATTTACAGTACTTACTCTGTTCTTTAGTGATGCAAAATAGGAAGCTAGGTGAATGAAAATATGGTGTAGGAAACACTGAAGAATGGCAAGTAGGAAAAGTCCACTTCTATCTGCTCAACATTTTTTCTGGTGGTCTTCACTTGTATTATATTGTAGTAGGTCCAAGAATTTGATTGTAAACTGTTATGACATCGTTGTAGGTTGCTGCATTTGTATTTCTGCCCCGAATCGTATGATTCAAGATACTACTGTTAAAAGAAGAGTTGGTAAAAATAATTAAAAATACTACAGGCAGTTGTTATTTACTACTTATTACCTCATAATCTCGAGGATCCGCAGGGAATTTTCCAGTGCTTGGGATAAATCGTCACAAATCTGCTTTAGTAATTTCTACATCTCAATTTCCACGTAATTAGTAAACTGTACTCACATGCAAAATTCATCGTGACTTAACGCTACATTGATTTATAGAATGTTTGTATGTGTGGGGCATGAAACAAGTGCTTCTAATTCATATAATTTATTGTTCTTGGTAACCTTCACAGACAGGTCAAATTTTGAAGTCTCCCTCATCCATCTTCCTAGGAGGATTTTATAATTGCTGAATCAAACCGGCGGTGAATTATATAATTTTTTATAATATGTGACACGAATGAGAGAAATTCGAAGTGTTATGATCATAAGGATCTGTGAAGAAAAGAAAGACAAAAGGGAGAAAAAGACGATTTTTGCCTGCCTCCCTGGAGCAGGGACGGAACCGAGAGAAGTAGGTAAGCGGCTGAGAGACATGGACAAGGCGTAAGAGAGATGAAAATTGGTAGGGAGCTTTGCAGTGACTACGTTTACGGGAAAAGTAGTTAATATGTATATATTTCAGTATGTATATATTTGTATGTATGACAGGATTTTTTAAAATGGGTTGGTGAAATATTCTCTCTCAATACTCGTGAAGATTGCGTGTGTGAACAAGAATAGCATTGGTTTGTATATATTTGTTGTTAAATGAAGTATTTTCGTCTCATAGTTGACCCTCCACTACTTACAAAACACATTTAACATAATTTTATTTCTTCATAATCATAAATTTACTTTTTTTTTTGTTTTTCTGTACCTAGTCAATGTTTTTAGAAATAAAGGTATATCAGCGTTTATTCTCAGTATGAGAAGCCAACGCTTCACAGAAAAAAACGACAATTTTTACACTAAAACCTATTTTTCTTTAGGTTTTAGTTTTCAATTTTAGCTTAAATTTTGCCCATCTGGGTAAAGTGAAAAAAAACGACAAAGAAACACCACAAACACAGTTTGTGCACCACTGCACACCCTACTTCATTCATCCACGGTTTGAAACAGTGTTATAGGAGGCACAAGACGGTGTACTAACATAATGGTTTAATAAAGGACTAAAAAGAAAAAATAATTAATTAACAGTTTCATTTTAAAAATATGAGTATGAGTTGCAACTACATAAAATACTAGAACAATATATTACTAAAAAAGAAGAAGAATGAAGAGGGAATATCAATTACTTCTAAGAGTTGAATTTTTGTAATATCCTTTTTCTGTCATATTACAGCAGGGGTGTCAAAATGTGGGTAGCAGAGCATAATATGCTCAGGTAAAGCACGACGTGCTCGCCACCAGTGAAGCCGGGCTTCATCCAGGGTCGATGAGCTCGAGCGAGAAACCTCTGTGTATTATTAACATACTACACTAAGTTTACTATTTGTGAAACATTTGGTAACGAACGGCATTTCATAATGTTGCATGAAAAATCGCAATATAATTAAATTATAATTTTTTATATTTCATCATAATTCTTCCCTATCATAAATTTATTTATAATTAAAACTAAAATATATTTGTGAACCCCTTCCTGCCATACGATAACAGAAGTCGTTATCGCAACTTATATCTTTGGGTATTTTCTTCAAATTGCCAAGTTTTGTATCATTACAAATATAATTTTTTGGACTTTGGAAGGGTCGTCATGGAACATATTAACTACATGACATTTCTTTTATTATTTAAAAAAAGAAGGAATTTGAATTATAGTAAGTTCCTAGATTTACCCCCACCCCACCCCAAATGACAATTCCTTTCAATTGATAAGAACATAGTTTATAACTGGTGACACTACTCACGACGATAAATCCGACATAATTAAAATTTTTGATGTCTTACTTTTTAATGTGTGAGAGTGGTAGAAATACTCGGCGCGTTTTCCCGAATGGATAAAATGATCAACACAGACAAATAATTTTGATGATAAGAACTTGAAATTATTGGTTGGATGTTCTTTACGTATTTTAAAGGCTCGATCAAAAAAGATATTGGAAATTTCGATTTTTAAAGGGTGATTTCGGATTTTTAAAATTTATACTTGTTTGTTACATCTTACGGTTATTGTATGCAAAAGACCTGTTTGTGTTTACACACATTTAGAGTGAAGGGAAAATCAAAGTAACAAAAGCTCTGTGTATAACCAGGTTGATCCCGCAAGAAGCATTTTTTAACGTAAAAGCTTGTATTTTTATTATATACCTAGACAGAATATGTCCCACATTACGAAATAGAGAAAAGATAAACGCTGTTGAAAAGTTCATCAGGTCAACTATTTCTCTATATAAGGCATGTAATCGATTTTCTGCCCATTATAATGTCTAATGGGAAATTAATTGCATTTAAGCCTTAAAGAAATTAATGGGCCGCACAAAATTCAATATTAGTAAAACATTTATTAGCAATACAAGCTTCATAAAATGTTGATGTTATTAATATTATTAAAGGAAATATTTGGGATAGGTATATATTACATTGCTTTCGCATGAAATTTTATATCTATCTAGAAACTTTTATTGCTACATATGAATATTAATTCTTTCCCCACAAACACCAGAGGTATAGTGTCCCATACCTCACACATCTCATTAGAACCACAATTTCACCATCCACGTTCCAGCCTCCAATATGCGGTGTTTAAGAGCAAAATCCTCGAAACGTTCCTTTTAAAAAATGTATTAAATAATTTATAAATTAGTCTTAAAACACGAGTAAAAGAGGTATACGTATATTTTGTTACGATATTTTTTTCAGTCTTAGTATTATCACTATTGTTGATACTGAAATTTTTCGAATCAATGACTATACTTGCAGAAACATAACGTAGTAGAATATTGGAAATAAAAAAGAATTCGCCTACTAATGCAAATTTAAGAAGTCTCATAAATCTCCTACTAGACAATTGCATTGCATTATAATGAACTTTAGTGAATAATGAGATGGCAATATAGAAAAGTGACAATTATTCTGATACAGTATTGAACGGAAAAGTCAGTATTTCATTTTCGTCCTTTATAACCCCCAAAATTACTGGTTTTTGAGTTTTCTTTTTGGTTTCAACCGTTGTGCCCGACGTATCAGGTCTAGTTGTGGTAACGTTCTAGGTTGATATCTTTGTCTCCTCATTTTGGGGGGAGTGATTAATTTCTTAACATTAATAACCGGAGTAGATTTTCGTGGAAGTGCTGGAAATATAGTGCCTTCATTTGGCTGAACTGATTTTATGCCTCGAGCCTGTGAAATAGATATATACCCTGCTTGAAGCGACGGAGAAGTGAATGCAACTGGTAATTGGGAGTTCTGTGGAGAAACTGCTTGCATTAGCTGATCTGTAATCTCAAAATTGCGTGGAGGATCTGTGAACGGCTCAGTCATTAAAATGGAATTAATAGCGTTCGGTCGAAATGGATCATGTTGTACTGGAGGAGCAACCAAAGCAACTCCTCGAAGAGAAGAATTTGTTATGTTTTCGAAGGGAACGGGAGAAGTGGTGAATAGAGATAACGGAGGGAACGCTGGAGGAACTGCTCGGATAGGTTTATGTGATATCCTAAGATCACCTCTGCATGAAGGTTCTTTACATTCTTCAGATATCGGTAATGCATCAGTGGAATCAGACTGAAATTTATCATTTTGTTGCGGAAGAGCAGTCAAACTAGCGCCTCTTATAACTTGATTCAATTTGTTTTTAGATATCAGTAGATCATTAATTGGTTCAGGATCAGATGTAGCGTTTGGTTGTGATGGAGCGGCGAAAGAAACATCTCGAAGAGCATGATTAGATATGTTTGAGGGTGGAACAGAAGCAGCGGGCTCTAAAGGACGGTACTGAAAAGAGAATCCTGAGATTGGATTTTCTGATATCCCGAGATGTTTCCCACACGGACGAAGTTTGCATCCTTCATCTGATATTGGTAAGGCATAAGTAGGTTGAGACTGAAAGGTATCACTTTGTTGAGATGGAGCAGCTCCACGAAGAGCATAATTATATAAGTTTTCTGTTGTTGGTGGTGGGGCATGATTAGGGTCGGGAACAAGTGAACCATTTTCGTGAGGATCAATCAAAACAACCCCTCGGACAAAAGGTTTCGAAAACCTTTCGGGTAGAATGGGAGCAGTGGATGGTAAAGGACGGTCGTCGAGAATGACTACACGGATTGGCTGAAGTGGCAAGCTAATATTTTCGGTTCCTGGGCATGAACTTCCTGTGCATTTTTGATACCATATAAATGTACCATTTCCTTCATTGTGTTTTGTGTTTGCATCCGAAGTAACTCCTCGTTTGGATGGAATCGGCGGGAAATGTGGATGTTGGGCTTCTACTCCGCGGTTTGCTTGACCTTCTACCACAGTGCCTAGGATTCTTGATGTTGATTCAGTATTAATTCGAATCGATGTACTTGGTTGATTTGATGACTCTGCTAGTTTAGTAATAGGAGCTGCAACAGCCGGAAATGATGGATCTGATAACTTTTCTGATTGCATCAATTGCACTGAAAACGAATCAGGCGCAAATGAAGGATTTGGCACTGGAACTCCTCGAATGGAGGTATTTGATATCTCGTCATTTTTCATTGAAGGAGCCGGTATGGCACTGTCTTGTATCGATGTGTTTGGTAAGATGTATTTTTGATTTGCAGAATCCGGTAACAGAACTCCCCTGATATTTTGTTTTAACTGTATCTCTGATGCACCTGACGGACCGTCT
Source organism: Laupala kohalensis (assembly GCA_002313205.1). NCBI lineage: Eukaryota > Metazoa > Arthropoda > Insecta > Orthoptera > Trigonidiidae > Laupala > Laupala kohalensis. The sequence goes on along the minus strand of NNCF01125791.1, from coordinate 55,422 downwards.
CGTTTTTCACTTACATCCACTGTCATGGATTCATTTTCTTTCTGTAAACTATTCCCTCTGAAATCATTTTTTAAGTACATTCCTTTACATTCTGGTCTATATAGGTTCTCTTCTTGTAGTCTGTATCGGCACAATCCACAATTTCCACAATGGATAAAGCAGGAAATGACTCCCTGGCATACAGTGCATTTGTTGCACCGTTCATCACATTTCCTGAAAAGAGTTCATAGGATTACACGTTTATGTAAGAACAATTCAAAGGTTAAACATGAAATATATTTTATACACATGAATCTAGTAGAGTATATAAGAAGAAATATTTCAAGCAGATTTCAACTCGTTCCTTGGATTTTGAGTTATTGCTGGAGATGGATGTAAGTCGTAGAAAACAATAGTTACTTAAACTTCTATTTTTTTTTCTTTTTTGACTTTAAGTTTGTACACTTCTATTTAGAATTGTTTGGTCATGTGTGTTATCAGGAACCATTAAAATTACGATTACTAATAATCGATGTGTTTGGTTTATCATCTATTGTAAAATATTGAATATTGAGCTATTAATACCGTTCGTCATATTACAAAAAAACTAATTGAAATAAAGTATTTAATCTATACTCATTTCACTCCACAAAATACTGTCAGGAGGAGTTCATTGTAAAAAGAACGCGTTAAATGAGCCTCCTTACTGAATACATTTTTTTATAATATTTGTATTAGAGAAAGATAAGGGAGAAATTCCCTCTCATGCGTATTTGATGTGAGAAATAACAGGTATTTGGTATTACAACTACATGTGAATTGTGTAAAAACCGATAGTTATTTTAGAGAGGTTGATAGACATAAATGGAAAAGCACTATATTGATAAACGTTACACATAGGTTATCTCGAAGTTCAAGGTCATTTTAAATCTTTACTTCACAAATAGGTTAAAGCATGTCTTCAATCAGAAAATATTCAGTAATTTATACGCAGAATCCAGGATATATCGCATGGTATACGGTCTTCAAAAATACACTAACACAGTATACTACACAGATTCATAATTTATTCAATTTATAAACCTTGAAAAGAACTTTGTCCACCAATCAATGGACGCAAAGAACTACTTCGTAAATGGGTCAGTTGTAAATGCCAATTTTGTAATGTATTGTATGTACGAATAGAATACTTCACCAAAGCAACAGGAGTATCGTATAAATTTTTATAAGGATACAAAATTCAGTTGAATAGTCCTTCGTTATAAATGAACTGAAAAAAGCGTCTCAAGTAAAGTTATCGATTCTTATTGTGTAGGTACTTTTAGAGATATTAACACACATGAGATTGTAAGAAACCTTTCGTAGAAAATATATTTATTCTCTTAGTTGCAAATACAATGTTCGGTGAAGAATGTCACAATTTTTTCAAATAATACTATCTAAAAAGTTTTTTTTGTAATATTACAATCTATATTTATGAGAAATTCTCTAATAGCTAAAGAGGAAAAATACATAGCATATTACAACCAAATTTCTAAATTAAAAGGGTATCTTTAGTTTCCGTCAATATACACTCCTGTACATCTCAACTATTCTGTGGCACCGATCGGTTCCATCAATTCTTTGAAGAAGAAGAATGAAAAGTTAATTTAGTTACTTTTTCGTATAATTTAAGAATAGACTACAAATATCTGGCATTTCCTCCGATTCAGATATCACAAAACTAAAATCCAGACTAAATATGTTTTGAACTGAACTGAAAACTGAAAAGTTAAATTTTTATTTATCAACATTAAAAAAAAATATTTCATGGATGTCAATCATTAGAAATCGTTTCATTTTTTCAATTTTTGTCCTGTTTTTTAGTTATAGAGTCAACTGCTCTCCGAATCTTCTGTATCAAGTCTGCTCGTGAATTTTGTGGTAAAAGTGATAACATTTTTAACTCTGGAATATTTTCCTCGTTGAATTTCATCATTGGTGCTGCTTGTTCTTCTGGAAGTGGTTCCGGTAGGTGTGGACTACCTTGATGTAGTGCAGGAGGTAAATCAATAGCTCGAGCTACCGAACCCGATAACTTTTCGGTTTCAATTGTCGCAGTCGGTAAAGCATCTTCGTTTTGCAGTGGAGCAACTGCTCGGATGGATTGGATCTTTCCGTATTGATTAATCGGAGGATGTGTAGCCGGCGAGTCTGTTAATGACCGTGCCGCCATCTTCTTTACCTTAGCGGTGTCGCCAGATTTGACATCACCCGTCATAAATGCCGATTTCGCTCTCAAACCAATGTTACAGTCTCTTATGGAACGACTACTTTGTCCTTGTTGTTTGTATCGACATAAGCCACAGTTTCCGCACTCGATGTAACATGAAAAGACTCCAGCACACTTCTGGCATTCTTCACACCGTTGATCACATTTCCTGTAAACATGGAATCGGATTATTGTATGGAAATAAAATGTATTCATGCATTCATGAAGATGAAGACAACTTCACAAGTGGTGTAGAATAGTTTGAGCTACGTCTCTAAAATACATTTGCTGCGTACAATGGGATCGTTCACACTGACCAAACGTAGCAACGCTCGTTGACATCAACAGTGAGAAAGATAGCAGAACCATTACAAAAACAAAGAACAACCAAGTAAGTTGTTGCTAATGAGTTGTGAGGAAAACTTCCCTGTGAAATTAGCGGAACCACTGGGTTTAGGATTTACACAAAGAGCAACTTTCATTCTCTTCACAACTTATCAGTAACAAATAATTCCATAAAACGTTTTTCTCTCGCATAATTATAGGAAAATGGTTTTGCTAACTTCACACTTGAGTAAGTGGAACCACTCGAGTTCCTAAATGCCAAGCAAATTCATTTTGGGCCTAAATGAAAAGCAATAATTTTTTCCTCTTCTCAACTTTTTAGCAACAAATTATTTTGTTGTTGTTCTTTGCTTTTGTAATAGTGCGTCCACTAACTACACAGACGTCACCCGTATAAACGTTTCAAAGCGTTGCTCGTGCGTCGCCGGCGTGTTATTCATAACTCTGTAGCTCGCGTCGTGCATACACACTGCGTCATTTCAAACGATTGAAGTTCAACAACTAAGAAGAGAAGGAATAATACGTACTTATTAATAACTTTCTTGCATCGTATTAATTGCTTATTAATTGCTTATCTCCATATATAATGTCACTCGAGTGATTCTACATGCAAATGGGAAGTGGTCTTCAAGCCGATACATTGATATATAGGCTTAGATTAGTCTACAAAAAACTACAAAGATTAGAACTACAAAAAATCACCTTAACTACGCCTGTACATCTTAAATATACATTCTAATCCTCTTCTTACTCTTATCCTATCTAGATCAAGTTTCAAAACTGTCTACTAGTACTCATAGTTCATAGAAGTCTAGCAAGGGATATCTGGCGCGTGCGGACGTTAACGGTCTTCCGCATTTGGAAATGAAAGACATAGGAAATAATTTTGATGAAAATGAAGTAGTACGCAAATCAAACGCAAAAATGGATAAAATATTCGTTACATCTACCTCAACTGAGTCAAGAGTCCTAACTTACGGCTACACTTCTGGAGGATAATACACAATTCCAGTTGTGTTTTTAGTGAATAGGATGTAATATAATTCATAATAATACGCTGAATATAACTGGTGAATAAAATATCATTTGCTCAGAATTATAATCTCATGATATTAAAAAACTATTCAAGGAAAGTCAAGAAATCTGGATATTTATGTAAAGTATCAAAATTAGCACACTACTATTCGGCAGAAAATGAATATACTATTTTCAGCATTGAAATTATTACACAATGAAGGTAGTATGCCACAATAGTCAAGGTTGATAGAAAGATACAACAAGCTGAAGTAAGTAAGTGGTTATAATCTCCATGCATACACAAAAAGCAGATAAGAGTAGTGCAATGTACAACCAACAATTTTTGGCTGTCCGCATGTAAAGAGTGACGACCCCTTCAGCACTGCGACTACAATTTTTAAAACTATTTTTTGATGATTTGTTATATTGCGGAAAAATGTAACATTGTAGTAAATGTTTTGCTACGAGGGTAGATGTAGAAACTCGTAACTCCTCAAATGAATGATATCTGGGGTAATTGTAAAAAATGCACAAAGAACTTTGAAAATATGTTGTTTTCTGCACTAATTTTTTGGGCAGGTCAACTTTTCCTTGCAGTGTTTTAAAATAACATGAGTTTAAGGTGATGTGTATCCGTTCATGTGTATTTTCGTGTTTGACACGTCCCGTACCTTAGTTCATTGATGAACTACTTACCAGGACTTGACGGTCGCACAACGTCTTTAGTAGCCATATATTTTATTTATATTATTCAATAATGATATTTACATCTTAACCTATTAATCCAACTTAAAGATCATGTTCGTGAATGTGTGCAGGTGTTGTGTGTTGCCACTTGGTCGTTCTTCCGCGGGGAAGAGACGTTCCCGTCCCTAGCCACGGGGAGGCGAGTGGTTCCTACTATCTATTACACACACACACACACACATATATATATATATATATATATATATATATATATATATATATATATATATATATATATATATATATATATATATATATATATATAAACAATAAAATAATAAAATACTCTTCACATATTCTTTCTTTCAGTTTAAGGTGAAGCAGACGGGCCAAATTTATAATCTGTACGCCCCTAAACTCAACATTTGGTACTGGCATTTCGGCGGGAGAGTGTATTATTTCCTACGCGCCTCTTGCTCATATATTTAAATATTCTAATTACGACCATGAATTTTGATAGTCTCATAAGTGTTACTAGGGTTATATTACGAATAAGTAATTATACATACATCTTTAAAGAATAGTGATGTAAATAATTAATAATTAATAGTAAGTAATTATTCTAGAATTATATAAAGATATGTACACGAGAACTAAAAATATTAGGGAGTTTTGAGATACATTCCAATCTGTACAAATTGGGAAGAAAATCGAGAGCATATTAAAACAAAATTATTTTTTTTGGGGGGGGTGGTCATATTTACATATTCGTGTAAACGATGTTGTTCCCTAGATAGTTCATTACCAAACGAAAAACTGTACTTGATTTCTTATCTAAATGATACTGAATCCCATATCTCGTACTTTAAATTATCATATTTGCCACGTTGTTGACTATGAATCTTACTAAGGTTATATACTGAATAATGTGTGCGTCTAAGTTCAACTGCGTTACACGACACAGACCACTGACCGTAAAACTAAGTGACCAAATCTACAAGAAATATTATATAAGTCCTTTGAAAAACATTGTTTTCAAGTATATACCCTTAAAGTGCAACGAGAACAAAAAGAATTCAGAGGTCTTAACTATTCGCTGTTTATTAAGTAAATTGTATTTTCCTAGTGCATGGATTTTTAAAAAAAATCGTAATTACGTTCATGTTAATACTGAAAAACTTTTTTTGTAACATTTTTTGTATATTTTTGCAAGATTTCTTCGTGTTATTTAATTTAGGAAATTAACAAAAGTGAAAATTTAATACAACGAAAATAAAGAAATACGGAAACTAACATCAATGTTTAATATTATTTAAGAACCCCGGAAAACGCCGGAAGAAACGAGCTAAAAATATCGACGCACGTCGGCGATTTCCTTTATTTCCTCTCGATGATAAAACAATTTAAAAATTACTTCAAGTAAATGAGCTTTTTGACTTATTTATCTGTAAATTGCTTGACAACTTGAGTTCTGGCAATTGACAGTTCCGATGTGTCTGACCATGTTTGTATAAACAATATAATTGTAACAACAATATAATGCTTCATTATGCATTAACACGAATTATAATTGATGTGATGTCAGATTGGTAATATTAAATGTGAAACTGAGAGAAACTTGCCTACAACTAATAGATGGGAAAGAGTAGTATCCAGATAAATAAAATAACCATGCTAAATAAAAATAAATGTTTATGTTATCAAACAGAATGGTAGTTAAATTCAATTTTCCGTGGAATTAAATTGCACGGTCTAGTTTTTAAATATTGGCGAAGATGATTGCGTCTATTCATTCAAATTTAATAAATGTTGTCTTAATATAAACGAAATTTCTTCTATCTATTTATCATTGAATACGGCCTTTTTTGTGGATTAGTAACCTTTTTTAATTACACAACGCTTTGTCTACAGATTAAACTCTTTAGATGAGTATTGCGGTCGAAACTTACGTTTTTAACCTTTCAAATCGGAGTAATCCTAAAAATACGATCGACGACAATTGTGAAAAATATCCTAGTAAAAAGCATGAATAATTTTATTATTTAAAAACACCGTAGAAAAAATATTAAAAAGTATATATTTGTTCTGTGTTAGGTCTAATGCTTTGTGTAATGTAGTGTAGTACATGTTATTATATATGCCTCTAATTACCAGAGGAACAAGGTTTTAAAAAACGAAACAAAATTTTCATGTTGCAGAGCGCTATGGAAATAAATTTTCAAGTACACATATATTCACTAAGATACGAAGCCAGAATTGTTCATGAAAATAGGCCTTAAACGCAGATTTCGTGCTTTAGTGGAAGTATCAATTGTCCAACACTATTCTGTAGAATTTAGAGAGTTCATTGTATTTGACTCAGGAGTCCTAGATTTGCAAGTTTTGTGATGTCATGAGACAATGTAAGTGAAAAAAAGTTCCCTAAGAACAAAAAAAAGTTTTTCGATTTAAAGGTGTTTCAGCAACCCTTTAAATTAAAACTTCAATTCCATTTTTGGGATTTTTTCAAAATTGAACACCTTCCTAAATTATTTTATTTTATTTTAATTGTCTTTGTTTTTTATCACCTAAAATATTATAATTGCTTGTATGTGCTTTGTTAACAACGAAAAGATAAAATGATAATTAAAACGTTTCATGTTAATTCAATTAGTGCCGTCGATGTGAGTCGGTCCACGTCCTGATAGTGGGATACAGAGAAGGTTCTCAAGTATTTATTTTCATTTACTTTTCTTTTCTCCTATATTCCTAGTTTTTCACTTCAATCGCTTTTATCTTCCTTACTGGCCTTCTCTGTGTGCTGAACGCTCACCCATGTGTTTTGCCGTGCATGGCGACCCGTGTCGGAGGGAATGAGAATCCTGGTGAGTTGAGGAACTGCTACGTGCATTCTTAGATGCGCCCCAATACGCTCGCTTTGGCCTCGGCCTCTTCTAGACGGGCGATCGGGGGCTAACCCATCCCCGACCAATCGGCTCGGACTAGGTCTTCCACTGAACTCCTGTGTGAGAGGGGGCGCGCTGGAGGTCCTTCCCACCGGTCGGCGGCGTTGGAGCAACCCAGTTTAAAGAACCCTGCGTGTCCCCGCTATATCCCCGTGTCAACCCTGGCACCCCTTGTTGGACTCCGTGGTGGGTGGGCAACACGGGGATGAAATAAAATTCATGCGCGTGGCTATTACCCCGTCACCTTGCGAAGTGGGTGGATCACAAGGAGAGTCACACACCCAAACGTCTTCGAAGCGGCCGAGGGTTCACAGCCATCCCTCTTCAGAAGATAAAATGGAAAAGTTACAGAGTATTCCATATGAGAATGCTTTTGTGTTAATGACCAGAATAAATGGAAGTTTTGAAAAGATTTCACCCTTTTATATTTTCAACGGTTTAGAAGATCTTGTTGGATCTCTAAAGAACATTAAACGAGTAAGAAGCAATGCTGTATGAAGCTAAAACAAACTAGCAAGATTTAAAGCTCATTCAATGCACACTGCTGGGAGAATGCCCTGTCAAGTGTGAGCTCCATGCTGCGCTTAACCGTAGCAAGGGAGTGATCACTGTCAAGGATATCACCGATATGTATTGTGATGATTTAGTAAAGGATTAAGAAGCTTACCATGTGATAGAGCTCAGCCAGCTCACGAGGAAGGTTGGTAGTGTTCCTGAGAAGACCGCCTCCTTCATCGTGACATTTGACTGTCCTAAACTGCCGAGAAATCTCAAGGCGGGATGGTTAAACCTGCCAGTGCGACCCTTCATTTCAAATCATCTGCGCTGTTTTAAGTATCAGAGGTTTGGACACACGACAACATCGTGTAAGGGACGTGATACCTGCGGGAAGTGCGGGAAGGAGGCATACGAACCCGGCGTTTCATACCCGGGGTCTGCCAAATGCATTTTTTGCACAAGCAGCCATCCGGTGTGGAGCAGGGAGTGCGTCGCCTTTCTTGAAGAAAAGAAAATCCAAGAAATTAAGACGTATGAGAAGATCCCGTACGAGCACGGAAGAAATACAGGGCTTTACACCCTGTATTTTTTACCAGTTACTCCACCACCGCGAAGAGTTCTGTTAAAAAGAAGAGTATTTCAATCCAGATAGATTTCACTTACGTGTCCACGACAAGTCTTTAAGCTGCTCCCGCAAAGCCAAAAACGTCAGCTACACCCAGTCCTTCTACTTGAATACAGAAAGAAACCAGCAGTGTGAAAGTAGTCCCAACAAGCGCCAAAAAAGAAACAAAGAAACAGCAGGGTTCCAAGGCTAACCCTTGAAACTTAAGGATTTTTTGCGATAAAAAACAACGTCGTCAAACAAGACGCGAAGACGAAAAAAAGTCACTGCCCTACCTTCCTCCGAGTCGGATTGTGCATTCTCCGACGGTGACGCGGAAATGCACATTCAGGAACCCGACACAGAAGGTTCTAAATCAAAATGGCTTCCATACTTCAGTGGAACCTTAATGGCTATAGAACTCAACGTGAAGAGTTACAGCTCTTAGTGCGTCGTAATCCGATCTGTGTTTGCCTGCAAGAGACACACCTTTTACCAGAACACTCACCCTCTCTGCGGGGTTACAGCAGATTCAGATATTACGACACCACGGGAGATCGAGCAAGAGGTGGAGTTGCCGTGTTTGTAAGAAACAATATCCTCTGCTCACCTGTTCTCCTTTAAACTCAAATCCAGGCTATAGCAGTCACAATACACAGCATACCAACTATGACCGTGTGTTCAATCTATTATCCTCCGACACGAGAATTCTCAGAGACTTCCCTCGTGGATTTAATTCACCAGCGCCTTCGACCATTCCTTCTCCTCGGACCATTTTTTCTACGCTCACAGTGTACTCTGGGGCTCATCGAGCGATTGCCCCAGAGGCCGACTGTAGAATTGTCTTTAAGCGAGATTTTCATTAGACTTATGTCTAATGAACACCGGGGAGATGACCCACTTTACATTTTCCACGGGGTCATGGTCTGTTATGGACCTGTCCATTTTCTCTCCTGATGTTGATGATATCTTCCAATGGGAGGTAGAAGATGATCTGCATGGTAGCGATCATCATCCTATCTGGTTGTCCTTGCAGGAACGTGCGACAGTTTCCGAATGCAAGCCACATAAATGGATTCTCAGATAGGCTAAATAGAAACTGTACCGCTCTCTGGCTGTCTTCAGAGAAACGGGTAGTGTCCAAGAGAGGATCGACCATCTGACCCAGGTGATTCATCACGCCGCTGAAGAACCCATTCCGAAAAATCTATGTTTCCGCGAAGACCTCATGTCGGGCGAGGTTAAGAGTCTTGCGTAAATTTAAGGGGAGTTCATCTCCGGAAAACCTTGCCGCATATCGGGTTACTAGAGCAAATGCGCTCAGAACCATCAAAGAATCCATGTCCTGGAAAGTGTTTCTAACTACCATTAAGAGAACATCATCGTCCACTAAAGTATGGGAGTCAATCTGAAAGTTACCTGTAAGGTATTCTCGAGTCCCAATATCTGGACTCAATTATTAGGGTCAGGTTCTCACCACCAACAGAGAAATGGCAACAGTGATGGCTGAATAATTTGCTGACGTAACATCTACAGCAAACTGCGATCCTGATTTCGCGAGAAAAAAAGGGAAATAGTAGAGAGCACATCAGTTGACTTTCGTTCCACCAACTGGGAAACCTACAACTCTCCCTTTTCTATGTGGAAACTTGAGTCAGCTCGAGCGACAGTTTACGACACTGCTACTGGCCCTGATTCAATTCATTATGAAATGTTTTGACAACACAGTCTGGAATCGAAAGAATACTTTCTGGATATCTTTAATATTTCATGGTCTGAGGAGTATTCCCTAATTCCTGGAAGAAAGCAACGCTTATGTCTTTACTAAAACCAGGAAAGAAAAAAATGTNGAAGTATCGCCTTGACGAGTTGCGTCGGTAAAACTCTGGAGATAATTATCAACCGACGTCTCGTCTGGTATCTTGAAAGATGTAAACTTGCTGTGTTGATCTCAGTGTAGTTTCAGAAAGTTCCATTCCACCCTGGACAATTTATTTCTCCTGGAAACAGCAATTGAAGTTGCTTTCGCCCGAATACATGTCGTCGGAATAATCTTTGACATCGAGAAGGCTTATGATACTACTTGGTGTCGTGGCGTTTTGAAACAACTCTATGCCTGGGGATTTAGAGGACATCTTCCTCTGATGTTACAATCCTTTTTGGATCCTTCCGCTACAGAATTGGAAGAGACACCTTGAATCTGTTTCTTCAAGAGAACGGTATTTTTCAGGTTTTAGTCTTGAGTGTGACCTTATTTGCAGTGGAACAACATTCTAAAATGCTATCCTTCTGTAAAATTCTTGGATATAATCTTTGATCAGAGTTTGAATTGGATTGAACATATGACAGACCTAAGAGCGAGAACATTAAAGTATCTGAATCTATTGAAGTACCTAAATAGCAGGGAATGGGGTGGTGATCTCTCCTCCTTGCTCCAATTATCGAGCATTTGTAAGATCTCGGCTCGATTATGGCTGTGTTGTATATATCTCTGCTCGTGAAATTGAATTGCGTCCACCATGCAGGATCCTCGACAAACACCGGGTTCATATCCCTGTGTTTACAGACTGGTCGAAGCAGGCCGATGGTGTCGATTGCTCCGTGGTGTTTCCCCGTAAGACCTGTGGCTACCGTCTTGGCGACCTGTACAGCGTTTTCACCGCTGAGCGCTACTCCATATTGAAAGCATTGGGATCTACAAAGTGCTCCCGTGGATCAAATTTCCTGATTTGTTCTGATTCTCTAAGTGCCCTTCAAGCAATCCAGACTATGAATGAAGCTGATATGCTCATCCAGAACATCCAGGATGTGTTTTCCTCCCTCCAAAGTGCGGCAAAGAACATAATGTTTTGCTGGATTCCCAGACAATCAGAGGTAATGAGGAAGCAGACGTTTCCGCAAAAGCGGCATGCCTCAAAAATCGCGTTGATTTCTTTACGATTCCAAAAAGGGATCTCCTACATTCCATCAAGACAAGGATTCTGAGTGAATGGAACAATGAGTGGTTGGCTGTTGAAGAGAATAAGCTCCGACTTATATAATCCTCTGTAAAGTGATGGAGCAGTTCCTGTAGGTCAGTCAGGCGCGACGAGGTCTTGCTAACCCACCTGCGCATAGGACATTGTCCTCTCACTCATCGGTATCTCTTATTACTTGATGAAGAACATGTTTGTGAGGAGTGTAGCTCTTCTCTGACAGTGCGTCATCTACTAACTGATTGCAGAAAGTACACCAGAATACGAAGACAAATTGGCCTGGCTGCAGATTTACCAACAATTCTCGGAAATAAAACGGATGATGTTAATAAACTATTAAATTTTATGAATAGATCGGGAGGGTTTAAATTTTGATTCCAATTTCCTTTTATTCTGCATTTCCGTAATTTGGAAATTAAAATATAAATATCTTTTTTTAATGATATAATGTGTTCGGCAACTGTCTCCTTTCCTTTTGTCTCATCTTTGTATTTAGATATTTGTTGAATTCAGGAGGGTTTTTAAAGTGGGTATGGTCGAGATATTCGGTCGAGATACTCATCCCACTCAAGGGGATGAGTCTTAACGGCTCTTCTCTATGGTGCGAAACTGCATTTTTCGCCACCTGCAAGGGCTCTAATGACCTTGATGTTGACGAGCCCTAAAGACGCAAAAAAAGAAATCAATTAGTGCAATAATATTTTTGCATATGAATCCAACAACGAATGCAGTATATTCTAACCCCCGTACTAAAATATATTATACAATGTGAGTGATACTTATTTGATCTATTTCAGATTATTGAAATGAAATTAATTAAAGTTAAAGTATCAGTTTCATAGTGTATTACTGCAAAATATATGTATTCATTTACTTAATAATAAACAAGGAACTTTAATAAATGAACTAAAATACTAAAGTATTTTTTATTAATTCTCATTAGACATTGTTCGCTTATTTTATTGTCGAGGGGCATAACTAACCACTTTTCATTGACTTGATTGGCCTCGTAGTTTGACACTTCCCTCTCACAAGTGAATTTCAGGATTTAAATATACCAGAATACATGAATATCTTCAGTTAACAACTACGAAAATAAACCCCTCGTTTATAGTGATTTAGGACAGTTTTACATGAACCGTGTACTTAATAAATATATGTACCTGCGAATTATCTGACCTTTTCATGCTCTTCAAGAAGTGAAGATAATTTTAAAATCTTTATTAAAAACTACGTATGTTTTGCTTGATTTTTATGAAAAACACCGATTCATAATCATAACGGGAAATTAAATGATCAACTTGATGAGAATATTATTTAATGAGACCTGAAGTCATACATTGTGAACAACTGAATGGTATATTCTAGTTATTCAATATGGTGACATATTTTTTCTCTTTCTCCTTGTGAAATTTCCGTTTACTTTTATTTTGTTATTATTAATATAATTAAATAATAGCGCCTTTTAATGGATGTATAATACTCGTATTTGTTATTTCGTATATATTTGAACAGTTCTCCCACAAATCATTGCTTGTTCGCGATAGATAGAAAAAACAATAGTACAGTTTAAAGTACCGCATTCTATTCCCTAATTAAGTATTAAATTTAAATGAAACATACAATATAAAAATTTTATCGAGTATACTTACGCGTTTAGTGTGATTCATATTCAATAACAACTTCTCATATTCTGTATCAACTGCATTCGTCGTAAATGTTTACCCCATAATTCTAAAAAGGATAGTTGAGTGGGGTATACTCCGCAAATCTTCTGTTACTCTCCAGTTTTTGAACTTTTATTTGTATTTAAGGAGTTTCCACAGCGCTGCGCGACGGTGATTTTATTCACAAAATTAAAGAACAGTATAAAAAAGTATTCAAACTGGAGTAAACCAATTAAAGGTATACGAGATAAGAATTTTAACTCAGTACTTCAACTCAATAATGCAACTTACTCGAAACATGGATATGCTACTTTTAACTATGATTTTTATATGAATTAATTACGCTTTGTAAATGTGAAATCAAAAAGATAAAAGAATTTTAGTTAATTGTAAGAGGAACTTAATATTGTGTGATAGCTTTAGTAAAAAATATTTTATGTGAAAAATCATACCAACTAAATTTATTGTTTCTAGAGTAGTCCATATTTTTATGGTAGTTTTTTTGTTATGTTTCTTTTATTTTTGCTTTCTACATGTGTTCCTACATTTTAAACATTCAACTTATTTATCGGTACCTGAGAAGCATAAGGGAGTAAGTAAGAAATCACGATAATTAACACATATGTACTAAGCCATATAACTTATTCAAGGTAATGCAATAATAATGCAAATAGTGATATCCCATTGATAAAATACATATGTGTTATTGGTATATCAATATCTCTATCAATAGAGGTGATCATTTACTCATTATGAAGAGAAGTAACAATTCGTACATCCTCTCATTTGCTTCTTAGTTTCTGATATTACTTCTTAATACGAAGTTCCTCCTGTTTCTAGAGTAGTTCATCAACGTATTTTTAAGATTTTTCGTCCATCCTTTCAATAATTTAACTGCCATTGGTTATTGAACTCACAAAATAGTTAGCTATAGTTTTTTTAAATTTAAACATATCTTGAGGTCAATTCATGGGATTGAACATTCATCTATGTGAGATATATCCAAATCCCGTAGACAAATTTTTCAAGTGAAGATAACAAAGATTCATCTAATATGAAAATGAAGCTGGGTAGCAACATTTTCTTAGTATTTTAAAATAGATGTGCGAGAATTTTTGTAAATTTGAACGTAATGTAAAAATGTATAAAACAGTCCTTTTAGCATTTGAGTTGCACTTGAAAATACGCGTTATGTTTTCACATTTTTATTAATAAATTATTGGAAATATTGGTTGCTATTGAAGTGTTGTTGACAACATTAACTTTGCTAGTTTTGTGTTCAAAGAGAGTTTTAATTTTGATTTTACCGATAACCAATAAGGTAAAACCCATTAATTGAGTGTTCACTAAACATTTAGGTTGGTTCAAGTATATTTGTTCTTAGTGCAGGTCCATTTTGAATGCTATTTTCAATTAATAAAAAGTAACTGTGTATGAGTTTATTTACGATGTAAGAAATAGGATTTATTTCTTTAGTTACCAAGCAATGAGTTTTTTAGCAACCGTTAATAAAACATAATTCATAAAAATTCTTTATCTAATGTGAGAAGATATGTCAACTTTTTATTGTTTTATCATGTTTCTGGCATTTAAAATTTTGCAGCCCATTAAATATTGAATCTATTTTATTTATCGTTAAATAAAAATTAAATTTTTCTCCATTAAATTTTGCTAAGGAGAGCAATTAAGAATGAGCGTTCCTACCTGCTTTGAGTTTTATAAAACACTGAGTTAACGATTTTTATCGAAGATGCTCGTAATTTCATAGTACCAAAATTTTATGAACTCAATATTACTCAGAGGTAAATTTCTGAAAGAATGAATATTAATGTAGCATTTTAGATTGCAATTACATATTTACAGTCCAACTATTTAAAAACATTCAAAACTTGTTTTCTTTTGCTTGATTATTCAATATTTTGTTAAGAGAAGTATTCAAATTGTAAAAGTAATATATACGATAAAATAGTTAAATTATCTTAATGATGATCTAACCAAAGTAGTATTGAAGAAAATTTTGTTCTTGATACATTTCATCCCATGACTGTTTACAAAGACAATTTCAATCATTTTTATTTAAGAATTAAAATGTGAATTTTTTAATAATTTGTATTTTTAAGTTATAAGAACAAAATATTGGTTAATTTTTTCCCCTTATTTCAAAACAAAAACACTTTCCTGATTTCGCTGCAAATTCAATTTCAACTGATTAAAACTTTGCCGTCAACATCTTAATTTTAAAATGTCAATTTCTAATTAATATCGCAATTCACAAACCAATTTCGTTAAGGATTTTTATCAATTTCCCGTTAGTTTAATTCTATTGCTATCCACTGAAATTTTAAATCATTAAAATTAGAATGTCCGTTTCTAATTTTCTATTATCATAGACTTACGGTCTAGACATCTCACAAGACATTTCTTTACGCATTTTACTCTTCTTTTTATCCCTTCATGTAATACTTCACTGGTTTCGATACAAAAAATAATCACTGACACTCCAGATGTATTACCCATTATAAAATAATGGTTATGCGGTATCCTGTAGTGTTATGATTTTTTACGTTTGAAGTGTCTTAATTTATCAGATATACATGGTATGTTATTCAGTTTTGAAATATTTGCCTACACATTCGTATGCAGGAAACGGAAGTAGAAAAATATTTCAATACTTACTCGCGACTGAACCAATGAGAGGTGCAAGCTTCAGCAACTGAAGAGAAAGTAATGAATACGAGTATTAAAAATATGGTCTTCTCAGCGCTGACCATGCTTGTATAGGTTCCAGCAACACGTCAATCATATACTCCATTCTATTGCTTTAGAGGTTATGCAAATTTTTTTTTTTGATTGATTTTCCTCATTAACTTTTCTTAATTATCCAGAACTAAAAGCAAATCAAATAACTCTATAAAACATCCACATAAAACTACTATCTTTTCGGTCCAGTTCTTTTGTCTTTCCACCTGCTTCTTATATTTGAATGATAGTGAATTACTGAGCAAGATAATAGTTACTACCTGTGATCTGACGTTTTCGACAATAGGTATCAGACTTAATTTCTCCTGTGCTAAACATTTTACTTTTTTCAATCTGTCGCTATTTGTAGTAAATTTAAAAATAGTTATTTAACTAAGAAATAAAATTAACATATTTCAGTTCGTTTGAAACAAAACGCATTCGTCAA
The DNA here is from genome assembly GCA_002313205.1 of Laupala kohalensis. NCBI lineage: Eukaryota > Metazoa > Arthropoda > Insecta > Orthoptera > Trigonidiidae > Laupala > Laupala kohalensis. The sequence goes on along the minus strand of NNCF01125791.1, from coordinate 39,267 downwards.
TTTTTCGAAATACAAACTAACCACATACCAAGAAGCGTTGCTAATCTATTTTCATCGTGTCAATCAGACGCACTTTCCAGCTTAGATTGATTTGAGGTAACTTAGTTTCCTTCAGAAGAAGATGTACTTGTTCTTCGGTCACATAGGGTTTGTATATATTTTTCTTCACTTTACCAAATAAAAGGGAACTAACAGGAAATGTTGACTAATATTTACACGTACTTACCTCGCCTAACGAGTTCAATTGTAACTTCACAGCGAGAAATTGATACAAGTTAAAAGCGAACCAATGTTTTTCAATGTACATAGAGGTATTTTCTTATTGTCAGAAATTAAAATAATTTAACATGTTCAAGAAAATTCAAAAATATGTCTTCACAGATGTCCTAAAAAGTACAATTGTGTCGGGGAGTTATTCATCATTGCGTGTGCTTGATTGGTATTAATACTTAAATGTAGCAAGCGTGTTCTGGTATGAATTCCTCACAAAATATTATTAGAAAAGAGAAGGTAAAACTAAATACACTATAAGAAATTATATACTCGCAGATTCAATTTAAAAGGCACAGATCATTTAATGTGCGCAGACTGAGAACGAGAAACGTACATAAAAAGGTACTTGAAATAATATACATGGTCATTATGTCATAGGTCTCCTAGTGATGATTGAAACAGTTAAAGGAGTTTAAAACTATTCCTGATAGGACGTAAATCAATGTAGATTACTCACATGCAGTACATATATAAAGTTCGTGGAAATCTGAGAAAGTCACTGAATAATAACACTTGACTCGAATAATAATTCGGCGAGTAAATAGTTCTGACGCCGAGTTGAACTTAGCACAGATTTTAAACGTTGATAGTGTACGTGGGCATTGAGAACCCGTACAAGAACGCGATGTCATTCCCGTGAGGAAGAGCGGTGGACTGATGTCACTCGTAATGTAGTGCGCAGTAGACTGATATTCTAGTTTCTAAATCAACAAGCTCCGTTGCTAGGTTCAAACAGTCGACCAAGTCTCCTTGTAATGATGGGAGTCTAGCTGGCTTTGGTGGGAGTTGGCTTTGGTGACTATTAGTGAATGCCACTATGTAGCGTGTCGCTACAATTGTATATAGTACCTTCTCAATCTTTATGGCTTTTGAGCAAGGCTAAAAAGAATGTAAAAAGTAATACGACGTAACAAAAAATAATAATAAAAATATGTGTAAATGAAGTTTCAATCACAATAATTAAATAATTACTGAGAGTTAAATAAATAAAAAACACTGAAACAGTTTGCGAAAGAATATTGAGAAGTGGCGGTTGTTTTGAAGAAAAAAAAAGGATAGTCGACCGTGTTGACAGTTGGGAGAAATTACTGTTTCAGAGGAATATAATTTGTTAACGAATTTTTCCTGTACGAATGTATAAATATAATTTTTTATAAGTTTCACAGAATACTTCTGACGTTTGAATTTTTTTTAATTTTTTAATCGCAGAAATTTTTTCATGAAAACTCTTGTCACCCCTTAATCAAAGAGTGCAATGGGAAGCACCCAAGGTTGTCTTCGAACAGAAACACAATTCTTGATGGAACAAAACATTTGCACCATTTCTGTAATCTTCTTCAACCTTCCACGGTTCTTCCTAAAACGCATGTATTAATTGTAACGCTCACATTATTTATTGTATTTGGTTCCAGTACAACACAAAAATATAAAATGGAATAAACTTGTTCGGAAAGACAGAAAATCAGTAACAAATAAAATTAACCAATTTCATTCAATTGTTCATTCTTCTTTAAGTGCTATAATTGCAATCAAAATAATAGTATCTAACGTTGCTATAAACATTTGAAGAAGGTGTGATATTTATACTTACCATCGTGACATGGTTTATATACATTGAAATAAGTCATCAATAATACTTCTAAAAACAATATTAACAAAAACGACATAACAATTGAAATCATGTGGGGAAGACAATATATACAACAAAAATGTTTCTATTATATTTTGGTTTTTTATATTTATTTTTATAATATATTTATTTTTCACTATTTTTATTTTTTCGGATGCATTACGTCTAATTTTTTTCATGGTCAAGGGGTAATGTAATGACTAGTTTCAATACAATGTGAATATCTAGATGACGAAGCTTCTTTCAGATAAATATCACGTATCATACTTCCTTCACCAACTTGGTTTTTACATTGCGCATTAAGATCATCAGTCAACTTTTGAAATTTGGATGTGGCACCGTTCTATTTTGTTTTATGTCTTTAAATAAGACATTCGTAATATTTCAGATTTTAAAATATATTTTAGATGTCGGTACTAAGTTATAACATTCAAAAATTTTAAATTTTTGGTGAAAACCCCTAGAATGTATTATTTCTGAAAATGTTATGGAAATTTAATTTGGAAACATAATAAATATGAGGGTACCGCGAGCAAATTCTAAAAGGTGATTTTTTTTAGGATTGTAGGTAATTGTGCATATTTCTTACACTATCATTCATCAACATTCTAGTTTGAATTGAAATATGTATGGCGAGGTATAACACAGAAAATTTCAAGAAAATCAACAGTTTGAGATTTGGTAATGGAACGGAAAAATTGCATTGATATATCTTTGGTGGCCTATACTGTTACCTTTAGTATTAGTGGTGGAAGGGAGAAGTGGGGTTGAAGTGGAAAACAGTATAAAGAAACGGTTTTAAAATTTACTTACATCACTTACGTAATTAATAATCACCTGAAAGAGAAGGATTTATTAAAATTTTAGTGCTATTTTACACATTCATGAAATACATTTTAAAGGTATTACTTTATTATAATAAGGAACTTGTACATGGCGCAAGTGAAAAATTATTTCCTCAAGACTCAAACATAGAATTACTCCTTACTCACCTTATAGAATTTGATTCATTTTCTTTATCCAGTGCCTAGATTTAAAAGAAAGAAAGTGACCAGTTCGTAAACATCGTCTGACTTCATCGGTATCCTTATCAATCGACCGCAGAAAACAAAATTAAACATGGCTAAACATGGGATTAGTTCGTGATGAACTAATCCAACATAAATGTATAGTATCTAATCAAACTCGATTATTCATTACTCCTTAATTAAGACAATCATATTTATTTATATACTACTTATAATCTTTTCACGTGTTAAAGTAAATCCCTACGGTTCACAATAAACTATCAAATTTAACGCATCAAGGGTAGCTTTCCATGCGAGCTTTAATTTAACGGAGATAAAGTAATTATAATAAAGAACGAGAGGAAAACATAAAGAAACATTTTTTTCTAAAAGGAATTTTTTTAAGTATGGAGGTTTCTAAGGCAACACGCAAATTATTTACTTTACGAATTTTGGAGAAATAGTGATTATAACAATTGTGTTACACTAATATGCCATTGTATATATTATGTTACACAAAGTACGATTACTTAATCCTGATTTCGTAACCATTGTCCATTTTTTGATCTTGTTTTTCATTGTCTTATTAATATATGTCTGCGTAATGTTGAATGGAAAGTGAAATAAACAAGACACCGTTCCAGTTATATTTTATGTATTAAGTTAAGAATTAAATGAAAATAAGTTAACGTTATGATTAAGAATATATAAGCTCGTAAACTTTAAATGCGGTGACCTTCCCATTTGAGAGTTGTATAGATTATCACTCAACTGAACAGTTCGTTAACCGTATATGTGAGACCAACAGCAACCACCAAGAGGTGTCATCCTAGGACCATATATATACTGTATTCACACAAATAATTAAAAATTTGCTTTGGGGTCTCTGCTGATCCCGCTTGGTAGTATCTAGGTTAATATTTATATTTACTTTCTGGACGAATTAGGTATATTCTTGTTTCCTGTAACGTTTAATTAATCCTTTTTCTGTCATCATTGCGCAATCAACCATTTCTCAATGAATAATTACGTCAGGAGTTGGTAAAAAGAGAAAAAAATAGTTATAAATAGACAACGCATGTACGCATCACGTGTTATGTATCGAGCAATAACTATTGTGTTGAAGTCAACATGGCTCAGTGGTTAGAGCGCTGAATTGCTGGCTAGATCCCCGATGAGGTGGGAATAATTCAACACACCTCAACATCCAGACTGACTCCCAGGCCTACTCAGTCTGCTATACAATGAGTATCTGGATCTCTCCTGAGGTCAAATCGATCGGAGCGAGTTTGGTCACATTTCCTTCTCCTAGTGCAGAGGCCAAGAAATTGCGGAGCTCTACCCTCCGTGAACCTCTTGGGCCTTTTGTGTATATTCGTTTCTAATTTGTTTCTCGAGAGAGGCTTCATTTTTACTAATGAAATTTGCACTAAAGGTGTAACGGGGATCAAAAGCGTTATAATATTGTAGTATTTCGAAATAGGAACGTTTCAGATCATTTATGTAAAAGTTAGTACTTCCTTTAACACACATTTTTTTGTGTTTTAGCATAGCAACTTTGTGTATGTAGCCACTGTGAGAATTAATACATCAAGACATCTTCAAGCAAAATGAAACGTATCCTTCATTTTTTTGTATCTTTCATTTGAAAAACTAACAAAACTCTTTGAGGTAGGTAACGGAGAAATTACGAGCGAGTGATGAGAACGATAGTGGAATTCAATGGCACCGTATCACTGGAATAGTGATCTATGATTTTAATATTAAGACTATATTAAAACTAAAAGAGCGCAGCACTTGATATGGGAGTGTCATTTATTATTACTCTATTAAAATTCTAGAAAGCAATAAAACAAAGTTACAATATGAAAATCATTCGTTACAGGTTTAAAAAAATCCAAGAAACAATTTATATTAGCTTTGATGATATTGGATACAAAATTTTTATTTTCATTTGTTTTTTACTTCATTTTATATAAGTTATAATTGTGCTACTCAAACAACTAACTGTTTATTATTTTAGAAAGTATAAATGGAAATACGTAAGTAAACACGTTAAGAGTACAAACTCAAAGGTCACATGAGAAAGGTAAAATTAAAACCATAATTTCCCGGGTATTCCATGGTACAGCAAGCAAAACTGTGTTTGAATGTTGAAAAGATTTGTAAACAAGGTTCATATTGGCCATCAATTTATTTGTGTATTATTCCTCTTTCCATTCAATTTCTTCATTAATATTATTTGAGTAACATACCACGTTCAAACCACAAATAGTCTCTTTAACTCAAAGTCCGGAGTTCATCTCAAATACTAAAAAAAAAAAAAAGAAAAAAGAAGACATTTACTAGTTGTAAAACGGGTCTCTTACAGGTAACTTGAAAACGTCAATGCCTCCTGGCTACGTCTACAACTGTGACGGGGTTCTTTTTAATGTAATGTGTAGTTATTATAAATATGTTGTTGCAATTTTGTAAAAGATTTGATTGTGTTCACCATTAAGTCAAGAATTATGTATTTTACTGCACTTTTAGTGTTTGCAAACCATTACATATTTGAGTGTATTAAACATCCTTAAATTCCGTCTCTTTGCTGTTTTGAGATAATGACTCTTTGTGATCTAGAGGGGAAGTGGGGTCTGAACCCTCCACCAAACCCCAACCCCTGTGCGGGCTTTGCCTGTGCCAAGCTCCAAGCGAAGAAATTTTACGAATATCTCTACTATTGTTAGTGCTTTGACTCAAGTCTCATTCAAACTCCTTGAAATAACAAAAGACCAGAACCTTCGTAATGCCTAGGGGTGGCGTCTATTAAGATAATAAATCTTGAATATAAAGTTATTTTAATAGTTACGATTTATTATGAATATTTTCCGAATTTATTATTATTTATAGTTTATAATAATACGTACTTGTACAATAATTTTTTTTTTCATTAAATAAAAATTTGTTTATATTCTTAGTATTATAACACGTACCGAACTACTTTTATTCTTATCTTGGGAATGTGCTGAAATGTTGAAGCTGCCTCTGCGTTAGGGCCCTTGATCGGAATTGAGGGGATGGTCCCGTGCTTGGTTCCGGAGAGTAAATGAGTCTATTGTCCTACACGTGGTCATACGCAATTCGTTGCTGCTTTTCTGACAATAAATTTATAATTATTTACACCTCAATCTTACGCTTCCTTACGGAGCAAACTTTCCAAGTTTGAAAATGATACTTAAAATTAAAACTTTATTTCATCAACCATTAGACATGTATGTATCAAGTTTCCAATCCGTATGAAGAAGAAAGGGTTCTGATACTTCAGACTGTTAATGTTCAGTCAGTAGGTGAGTGAGTTGCGCTTTGGGACTTGAAAAATATAATCTCACATAACACTTTCGTGCTTTCTAATTATTCCTTTTATATTATTAACTTTATAATTAGTTTAATATACAACTTACGAGCACCTAGTAGGTACCAGTACCACATTTTCACATTTCGAGATAAATCTCCTCGCGGTTTTGAAAGTGAATGAATTATTAGTTATCTTCACCAATTTATTGCCAGTTCATTGCACGGGTGAATTTTTAGATCTCCAAATAGACGTCGTTTTCTTAGTCAACGGGCAAAATACACAGAATTACAAATCTATTTTGACAGACCAAGTTATTTCTCAAGTACAGTAACATTTTGTGACAGGTTGGGAACGGGAGAAAAAAATGCTTAAATATTATAACATATTTTTATTACATGGGGTAATGAAAAATTGCAAATCATATTTCTCATGAAAAAGAAATGTTCTGTATATGTCTGGTGTTGTGTTGACGGACACAAAAGCGGCAACATTGCATGCAGCAAGTTTTCTAGTTTGCTTTGTCAATATTCTGATTTAATTTTATAAAAAATATATTGTCATTTCCTTAGAATTGACACTTTAGTAAGGTTTGATGTGAAATAAATATTATGTTTATATTCTATACAACTCTAATTAATTTGCTGCCATAAACCCTGGAGAGAATGAATCGTTTTTGAACTAAGGAAAACGAGTGTCCAATGAAACCATATAACCATATTCGTGATCGTAAAACACTTTCAGAGATTAGAAAAGGATATCCAGAAGTAAATAATGATATTTGCTTTAGAAAATGTGTTTATTTTACAAATACATATTTATTATAGTGAAGTTTAGAGTTCATTAATTAATTTATTATATAGGTTACAAATTGAATTTTTTTCCTGTTTACGAAACTCGACTGGAAAACTAGACAATAAGAGTAACATAACTTCCATTTTAGTTGTAGAAGAAAAATTTAGGATAATATCTCGGATTATATTTTAGTTTTTAATTCACACTTTTGTTCTCTGTCGATTTAGAGAACTCCCATATTTGTTAAATTTCCCTAATTGCTAAATGTTGTATATGTATATTTTAGTAGCATATTTTTAGTATTACAACATTATATTACTAATAACCAAGAAAATAATGTTTATACCATGGATGTGACAATCTGTCTAAGGTATGATGTCTTTTGGAGTATGAGCATATTTTTGCAACTTTTATATCTAAATCCAATTAATGTGTTGCATGCTGGAAACAAAATCAGCCTAGCGCACCCATATAGTGCCGGCTGCTAATAATGCCAACATGTTTAAAAAAAGACCGAAGATTTTACGTCGTCATTAATAAAAAGGAACTCTATTTATAGTTAGGTCAAGAGACAGAGAAAACAGTTGGTTGGCTTTATCTTTCGCTACCTGCAAACGTTATGATTGCTTATCAGCAAATTGGTTATCGAGTATCAATTATCCATTTAAAAAATTTCCCTGAAAATTTATATTCGGGGAAATTAATGAACAGAGATATAATTTCGAATGAGTTTATCAAAATATATATAATTAAACTTTTGGTACGCAGCCGAGAGGGCCCTGTTAGGCTAAGTATTACATTATTTATAATTAGTTAAATTTTCAAGTAATAAGTTTTAGAATCAAACGGAATAGTCTAAATACATTAGATTGTTTCGCCTCTAATTAACGGGAAGAGTTTTACATGAGATGTCTTTGAATAGCCATAATTCGCACTTAACACAAGCATTGAAAACAAACACGTACTTAATCTAATATAGTACTGAAATAAATGTAATATCTTACAGAACTGTGTAGATTTATGAAAGTGCATATTTTATTAAAACTTCTAATGCTGTAAATGTAAGTAATAATAATAGAAATAATATAAAGACAAAACTACATACACCAACAATTTAGAAAATTGAATCCATTAAGTAATCAGGTGATATGTTTCAGGCTCCGTAATATGAATCTGAAATTGCCTAGCCCAATAATAATTAGGACGTTCATTTTATAACACAATAAAAAATTAGTCATTTTATAAACAACATACAAATCTTCAGACTTGTAATAAATGGAAATTTTTAAGTCAGCTCTATTGCATGCATTTTATCAGCCACCAACACTAATTTTCCGTTGCTCAAAAATACAAATTCTGTTTCGTGGATGTCATGAAAAATTTCTTCAAGTATTGGTTTCATGCATTTTCTCTTCATGCATTTTCTCTTCATGTATTTTCTCTTCATATTCTCTGCCATTTCTTGGCTTTTGTTTGAATGACCTTCCCAAATCTAATTTTAAGTTCGTTGTATCCTTGGTACCATGAGAATTTCGTGATTGAAATTTGCAAACACCACATGTGCCACATACAATACAGCAGTTAATAAATCCGACGCATCTTGCGCATTTCGAGCAATTCTCAGAACAGCTTCTGTAAGAGATAGAATAAATATTGACACTAGATTTTTTGTGTGGGAAAGGTAACGTAATACTACTTAATAAAATTAGTAGTTTATTCCATTTCGAGCATAGAGGCGGCAGTGGTTTAAAATATAATAGAAAAAGGAAGTAATTATAAATGTAACGGGATGAGGTAAATATCAGTATCCAAACAGAAAAAGTAATATAATATGCTAATCGTTAAAAGATAATAAGAGAGAAAGAAACTAGATGTAACAGTTTACAATTCTGTCTTCTAGTAAGTAAACTCTTTAACAGGTAATAAAAAATAGAGAAAAAAACAACATAAAATTCACTCAAATATTAGACCAAAGAGTTTCGGCTACTACCTTCATAAGTCATGTAGAAGAATTAAATATTCTATGTGACTGATGAAGGTAGTGGCCGAAACTTTTCGTCTAATATTTGAGTAACTATTATGTTTTTTCTCTATTTTTTATTATTTGTTAACGTTTTTAATTACTAGAAGACAGAAGTGTCGCGTTATTTTCATTAGAAAATTATTCAGATCAGAAAGTCTTTCGTTGCAACCTTCAGGAAGCCAGTCGGGACACGGCGGTGTGGTCAAACGTTGCCCTCGTATTTATGTAACTTTCGTGTGAATCTAATGTCCACGTTTTCGAAACATTAAGTGAATTCTAGACTCAAGTCCACACGCTATTGGTAAATACGCATTTGACTAATGTTCGTGCTTGTCAATATGGGTTCTGGACCCAGATGATATCCTATTCTGATGTATCTGACTTAACAGTAAGATTGAGGTAGATTGGTTAACCGGACTGCGCCACATCCAAGGCTGCTGACACGTTAAGACTTGGGCATGTTAAAGTTGGCAACACTGCCATGGATGTGACACTATTCTCAAGTTATTGGGTATCATTTGAGGAATTTTACAAAGCACGTTAATCCTAATATACAGGAAGAGCATTTAGCATAAGACACGTTCATAAAATTAGTAAAAAGAACGACTGAAATGTAACTTCTACATTACAATGAAGAGAAATAGTTTGAAGTGCCGCATATATAAATTTTCTCATTAATGCTGGGATAAAATTATTGTAAGACAAAACTTGTTTAAAAGAAAAGAACGAAATTTGCCCACATATTCTCACCGTCATAAACTTGGTTTGCCATCTGTAATATTGATTGAAAATTCTTCGGTTGATTTGTTTGAGAAGCTTCGACAAATGTACTATTTGAGTTAACAAAAATATCACTTACAATTAAATGTAAGTTTTGTTATTACGAGTGGTATTTTCTTATTTACATTTAAAAAAATTCTCCCTTACCTCCGCTAGTGATGAGATCATACAAGGCCAATACAAATTTCGTATCAAGGTGAGGGTCGTGACTCTGTATTAGGAATACAATATCCTACAGTAGTAAATTAGATGTCAAACTTTTGAATTACGATATTCAGAATTAAAATTTTACTTACAACGATATGGAAAATCCATGACATCCTAATGTTATAATGCTTATGATGATAAAGATGAGGCTAATAATATTTATTGTTTTAGCCATGCGTATTCGACTTCAAACGATATAAATTTTTCCTCGGCGTAGAAATAGCTTCGCGTTTTTCCAGAGATACGCAGTTGACTACATTATCTGAATACAACTAAAATTTTACGAAATGGAAGCTTACTTCATTTTATACCGAACCTATCTTATCAACAAAGTTGCTTTGTTTCATTGTCAGAGTCACCATTAAAGTTAATTTAATTGTTCATGGAAAAATACGTTAAACTTAGTTCCGATATCCATGACGGTAAGGGTATGGCGTCCATGGAGGTCATAGAGCTACTCAAAAAACATGTTTCACATTGATCTGTGAGATTGATTTTGTTTACCTTTGGCAAGGCTTCATTATTTAAAGTAATATAAACTCTAATCCTACATATCGACCACGGGACAATAAATCCTGTCTCAATGTATAGGACGCTCAGTAGTGGTGGTGTAAAAGTAGCATCTTTTCCATCTCGCAACTTAGCGACGGGTTAAATTATTACTCAACAAAACTACATGCATGCACAAAGGAAATTTTGGAAAAGCAAATTTCTCTGAATTCTCAGTTGTGAATAGGTCAGGTTANTTAGCGACGGGTTAAATTATTACTCAACAAAACTACATGCATGCACAAAGGAAATTTTGGAAAAGCAAATTTCTCTGAATTCTCAGTTGTGAATAGGTCAGGTTACTTCTTCTCTAACAAATTTCCATGTTGAAGTTTTCTCGTGGTCAAGTCACTGTTCACAACATACCATTCATATTCCCTATGCTGACCTTGCAGCTTGCGACAGTAGCGCTTGTATCCACCGGCGAGTATCACTATCTACCACAGTACTCGCTCAATATCTTGACCTACTTGATTACACGTAATGAAGGCACCATTCCGTGCTAACCATTGAAGGAAAAAAATAACAATTGATGGAACTATTAAATTAAACCGGGTTGTAAATTTTTGTCTTTATTGCTGTATTATATTTGACTCTGGTCAAACTCAGGTTTCTACTTAAAATCAGTGTAATGTATTTCTTATCATTACAGGTTACGTTGCCTGATTCGCTTTCTTTGATAACTTTAATATCTATGGCGCTTTATTCATAACTATACTCTGTTTTATTGTCACCAAGAAAGCAGATTCTGTTGTTTCTGCGTTCCATTGCGAATAGAAACGAGCTTACATACGTCATTGGGACTTCGCCTGTGATATATTTTACATTGGTTGAATGTTTAAAAGCGGATACCAAGACTTTCAGCATTTAACTTGTGTAGCTAAACCCGTGAGATTGTTCACCTGAAAAATTGAATGTAACTAACATTATATTACATACGTTTATTTTTATTTGCAAGAATATTTTATTTACCTTAATAATATAGAAGATACTAATTTCCCCGATTGTGGGCAGGTTTCACTCAGTGTCATATTTAGCATTAACAATGTAAACATGATATCGGAACATATGAATAGTATATGTTAATAAACTGTGGAAATTAGAGCCAGAGATTACCAGCAGATGGTCAGACGCGTCAGAGCTGTCATTTGTAGTATAGATATCTGGATTGCGAATTTACTAAATAATATTTGTGTTTTTCGAAAAATTTTAATTTGAGGAAAAGTAGCTCGTAGTTTACTTGCTCCTATGGAAATGGTTCATTTATAGGCGTCGTTAAATCTCCTCTTCTAAAGAACACTATGGGTTTCATAATACAAAAAGAATACCGTAAGAAATGGGAAAAGTAGTTTTCAAAATCGATTGAAATATATCCATTAGAGATGCAAGAAGTCACGATACTGGATCCTTTTGATGTGTGTTCTACGTTCTAGCAGTTAATTAATTATTGAAAAGATAAAACAAGTGTCAGAAAAACTTGCAAAAGTTCGTAAAAAAGGATTACAAATGTATAATATTCCATCAAATTGGGTGTTGTTACTGCCATGACTAAAGGAATTAAAAGAACAAATATTAAGTGTGACTTCTCTGCAGGGAACACTCATGGGTCCTTCGAAGTTTACTGCTTTTGGAAAGGAGAATGAAATACGGGAAGTGAATAAGTGTCCGATATAGAGAAATATCCGTAATTGAGAAGGGGCAGTTCAAGAAAATTTTCAGTGTTGATGTTGGTGAAAATGTTTTTCATTTCAAATTAAAATAACACCACAGACCTAAATCAACTAACCATAAGTAGGAGATTGACCTTTTACACTATTGTACCTTAATTTTCATTATAATTTTAGTAATGTCAATTTAAGGCATTAATTTTATTTTTATTGAATGAAAACTTTTTTTATTAGTAATATTTTATATTTATTTATGCTCTATGAATGAAATAGTATTATCGTATATCATATACTGATATAATGATAATAATATAGCTTTATTTAGTGACGAGACTCAGACCATAGGATCTGCTCTACCGTCTTACCACGTAAGAAACGAGAAACATACAATTTATACAGAAGTAGAAAAATTAGTGACGTAGAAAAATTGCTTCGTAGCTGAGCGATAAATACACTGAATGAATGCCTAATGTCTAGTACTGGAATGGTTTTGTAGTATCTCTTAAATGATAAATATTAATACCATAGTGTACCACAAAGAACTTGCTCATAAAGTTAATTGAGTGTTTTGTAATCGAGTACATACAAGTTTCATCCCTTTGTATCGAACAGTAGAGATGTCATAATATATTGTCTTTTGTCTCTGAAACGAAAAGACGTCTCTAGTGAAGGGTTTGGTTGCTGTGCGCAATATTGGCGTTTCAGCGTTTGAGGTCCCGATGGCGAAAGCGTACGCAGCCATGCGACGGTGGTCGGAACGGATGGCACTCCGTGATCACTCATGCGACGGACCTGCGCTCTGTCGGTGTGACCCGGCACTGCTCACCGGGTTGACACGATACTTTCATGTGGCAACCACCTCCCAAACTCCTACTACGAGTGGCGCACCGGCGGAATTCGGTCGACGCTTTTGCTGGCTCTGTCCCCGACGGGGAGTATTCTCTTTGACTAATGATTGTAGAGTATGCGATCTTCATTTCCAAATATTATTTTCTTGTCTTTCATTCTACTAATTTTTACTTTAAATAGTATGTTCCCACCCAAAACCTACAGAATGAAACAAAACAAAAATTTGAAATTATTGTTTTTCTCTTTTCCTTGAGTGAGACACTGGACAGCGTCTGTTACATATTTATTTTTGAACTCATCTCATTCATCCTTTCACGATCATTTTCCTTCGTATCTTTATTCGAACGACACATTTCTTTGGTTTACCCTTGTTGTAGATGTTAGTAATTTTGATCTTACAGATGAGCATTCAGTAATATCTTCTAAAACGAAACTGAGATCATGTTATTCCCCTCAACCTTGAACTGTTCAATTTATTGAAAAGTCTACATGTTACTGTTTTATCAGTACATCATTGTATCAGTAAGCTTTTCAATATTATCATACGACTCGTGCCCCGAGCTGAGTCTGGCATTGCTTCCACTTACTTGTGCCATTTTCTATACTGACCTCCTTTATCTATACTGACCTCCCTTGGTCACCTCTTGTTCCTTTCGATCCCGACGCTACTAGAGCTAGGGTATCTTTCATTTTCCGCTTCTTCTCTTTCCTCTATTTCTTCTTCTTCTCCTCCATCTTCTTTCCCCCTCAGGGAGCTCAGTTTCGAGTTAGTATGGGCTTGGCAAACCCACGGTTCCGAGCTGGGGACTGGTATTGCACCACCAGTCTTCGGACACCGTAAGCTTTGGACATGCTTCAGCGACCACCATTGGCG
>NNCF01125791.1:0-25101 GCA_002313205.1 Laupala kohalensis | reverse complement strand
TGATGCGGGGGCTCCACGTCACCGGACATTTACTTCCTCCGAACTCGTGGGACACAATGAAAGATTCCTGTTTTCCCCTGCCTTGCGGAGTGGACGAGCCGCAAGGTAAGTATTACGCCTCAGGGTCTTCGAAGCGGCCGAGGGTTAACAGCCCTCCTGCTTCAGAAACAAAAGATAAGAAACAGAACATTTCTCATGAAAATGTTTATATTGTTATGTCACGTATAGACGAGACACTTGAAAAATTATCCCCGTTCTATATTTACAAAGGATTTCAGGTTTATTTGAAACGCTGAAATCAATCAAAAGGTTCCGTAATGGGTCAATGCTGTTGGAAACCAACACCAACAAGCAAGCGTTGGCAATTCTAAAATGTAACTTGTTGGGAGAGTTCCCTGTGAAGTGCGAGCTCCGTGCTGCGCTTAATCACAGCAAGGGGGTCGTAAGTTGCAGGGACATTATTGATATGGCAACAGAAGAATTTGATGCAGAATGGGAGGCTGACCACGTAGTTGAGGTCAGTCAGATCATGAGGAAGTGTTCTGGAGAAGATCAGTTCCTTCATCGTGACATTTGACTGTCCTAAATTACCAAAGGAACTGAAGGCTGGATGGCAGAACCTGCCGGTCCGTACCTTTATACCAAATCCTCTGCGCTGTTATAAGTGTCAGAGGTTCGGACACACGACAACATCGTGGAAGGGACGTGATACCTGTGGAAAGTGCGGAAAGGAGGCACACGAACCCGGTGTCTCATGCCCAGGGCCTGTAAAGTGCATTAATTGCACAGGCAGTCACCTGGCATGGAGCAGGGAGTGTGTCGCCTTTATTGCAGAACGGAAAGTGCAGGAAATTAACACAACGGAGATGATCCCGTACGGTGAAGCGCGGAAGAAATACAGGGCTTTACATCCTGTATTTTCTACCAGTTACTCTACCGCAGCCAAGACTCCAAAGCAGATGAAGACCGTATCTGTTCAGGCCGATTTCACTGACGTGTCTACGACTACGTCGTGCACATGTCAGTGCAAATGACTTAGCCCTTCCCGAAAAAACTAAAACAACAACAACAGCGCGTCCATCTACTACAAAAATAACAAGAAGTACTAAACCTGCAACAAAGACACAAAAAAGACAAAGCCTGGTTGTAGGGTTAAACCCCTGAACCCTGTACTAATTTTGAAATCAAGTACAACACCAAGCAAAAAATCGCACAGACGTGGAGAGAACGTCTCTGTGCTTTCTTCCTCGGAGTCGGAGCGTGTATTGTCCGATGGTGGCGCGGAAGTGCACATTCACGAACCTGACCCCGGAGGCTCCAAACATTAATGGCTTCCATACTTCAGTGGAGCCTTGATGGCTGTAGAACTCAGCGTGAAGAGTTACAACTCTTGGCGCGTCGTAGTCCGATATGTATCTGCCTTCAAAAGGCACACCTTACACCAGAGCACTTACCCTCTCTGCGGGGATGCAGCGACTTCGGATATGAAGACACCACGGGAGATCGAGCGAGAGGTAGAGTTGCTGTGTTTGTTGGAAACATCATCCTCTGCTCTCCTGTTCTCCTACAAACCCACATCCAGGCTATAGCAGTCAAGATTCACGGTGTTCCATCTATGACCGTGTGTTCTATATATCTTCCTCCGACACGGGATTTTCGGAGACCTCCCTCAGAGATTTAATTCATCAGCTCCCTCGACCATTCCTCCTTCTCGGAGATTTCAACGCCCACGGTGTGCTGTGGGGCTCGTCGAGCGATTGCCCCAGGGGCCGACTGCTGAATTGTCTCTTTGAGGGAGAAGATTTGTGCTTGATGAACACCAGGGAGATGACCCACTTCGCATTTGGCATGGGGTCATGGGCTGCTATGGACCTGTCAGTTTGCTCTCCTGAAGTTGCTGATGTCTTTCAGTGGAGGGTGAAAGATGATCTGCATGTTTGCGATCATCATCCTGTCTGGTTGTCCTTGCGGGAACGTGCGACTGTTCCCGAAGGCAGGCCACGGAAATGGATTCTCAGTAAGGCTGATTGGACACAGTACCGTTCCCTGTCTGTCTTCGGAGAGGCGGGTGGTGTCCAACAGGGGGTCGACCATCTGACCCAGGTGATTCATCGCGTCGCTGAGGAACCCATTACGAAAGCATCCGTTTTTCCGCGAAGGCCTCATGTCCCCTGGTGGAGCGACGCGTGACGGTCCGCCATTCGGGCGAGACGAAGAGCATTGCGGAGATTTGGGGCATATCCATCTCCGGAAAGCCTCGCCGCATATCGGATTGCTAGAGCGGAGGCGCGCAGAACTATCAAGGAATCCGGATCCACCTCCTGGAAGGAGTTTCTGGGCACCATTGGGATAGCAACATCGTCCACTAGATTGTGGGGGTCAGTCCGAGGGATGTCTGGAAGGTGTTCTCGAGTCCCAATATTGGACTGAATTGTCGGAGTCGGGTTCACGCCAGCAACAGAGAGATGGCAACGGCGATGGCTGAATATTTTGCTGACCTGACATCTGCAGCGGGCTGCGATCCTGAGAAAAGGGGAAGCAGCGGAGAGAGCTTGTTTTAACTTTCGTTCCACCAACTGGGTGCCCTACAGCTCTTCCTTCTCTGTGTGGGAGCTTGAGTCGGCTCTGGCGACAGCCCGCGGCACTGCTCCTGGCCCTGATTCAATTCATTATGAAAAACTGAGACAACTCACTCCCGAGTGGAAAGAATGCCTTCTGGATGTCTTTAGTCTTTCATAGTCCAAGAGAGTATTCCCTAATTCTTGGAGGGAGGCAGCGCTTGTCCCTTTACTAAAGCCAGGTAAGGACAAAACGAAAATCGGTGGTTGTCGAAGCATTGCCTTGACGAGTTGTGTTGTTGAAACTCTGGAGAGAGTTTTCAGCCGCCATCTCGTCTTGTGTCTTGAACGGCGTGACTTGCTGAGTCGATCTCAGTGTGGTTTCGGGAAGTTCCATTCCACCCTGGACAACGTGCTTCTCCTGGAATCAGCAATTCAGGATACTTTCGTCCGGGGACAGCATACTATCAGAATGTTCTTTCACATCGAGAGGGCTTGCGATGCTGCTTGGCGTCATGGCATTTTGCAACAGCTCTATGGCTGGGGATTTGGAGGACGACTTCCCCTGATGCTCATGTCCTTTTTGGATTAACGTTCCTTCCGCTATGGAATTGGAGGAGACACCTCGGATCTCCTTCTCCAGGAGAACGGTGTTCCTCAGGGCTCGGTCTTGAGTGTCACCTTATTTGCAGTGGCCATAGACAGCGTAGCGTCTGCTGTGAGGAATCCTGTTTTGCACTTTCCTTTTGTCGATGACTTGGCTATCTTTTGTTCATCACAGAGTGTCGCAGGTGCGGAGCGACAAATCCAACTCGTCCTTAATGGATTGTGCCACTGGTCGAAGACGACAGGTTTTCGTTTCTCTGCTGAGAGAGCACGCTGTGTTCTTTTCAGTGGGAGACCGAGCCTTCTGGCGGAGCCTCACCTCGCCCTGGGGAGGAACGTTCTAAAATTCTATCCTTTTGTGAAATTCTTAGGTCTGGTATTTCATCGGAGACTGAATTGGATTGAGTATCTGACGGATCTAAGAGCAAGAACATTGAAGTCTCTGAGTTTGTTGAAGTACCTCAGTGGCGGGGATTGGGGCGCTGGTTGCAATTCCCTGCACCAGTTTTGTCGAGCATTCATGGGATCTCGGCTCAATTGTGGCTGCGTTGTATATAGCTCTGCTCGTGCAAACTATTTGAAGAGGTTGGATGGAGTCCACCATGCAGGAATGCGTCTGGATACGGGAGCCTGACGCACTGGTCCCATTCCGAGTTTGTATGCCGTGAGTGGCGAGCCATCTCTTTGCCTCCGGCGGCAACTCCTCATGCTATGACGATTTTGCCACTTGCAGGCTTTGCCCGACAGTCTGGTGCACAGTGCGGATTTTCATACATCCTCTTCTTCCATCTGTTTCTGCAGCAGCAGACTGGGAGCGTCCAAGTCTTTTGGATGTCGATCCAAACAAATTTTGGAAACCTTAAATATACGCACACCTGGTGTCTTGCATCAAGGTTTTAGTGGGTTTCCCCCTTGGGCTTTGCACGGGCCGAAGATTGTTTTCGATCTTCTGCATCATGACGGGAAGAGCACTCCAGCTCCGATGTTGAGGGTATACTTTCGCCTAGTCCTCTACAAGCACCGGGTGTGTATCCCTGTGTTTTTGGCGACGGGTCGAGGCGGGCTGATGGTGTCGGCTGCTCCGTGGAATTTCACCGTGAGACCTGTGGCTGCCGTCTGGGCGACTTGTGCAGTGTTTGCACTGCTGAGTGATGCGCCGTATTGGGAGCATTGCGAACAACAGGGTGCTCCCGCGGATCACGTTTCCTGGTTTGTTCTGATTTGCTGAGTGTCCTTCAAGCGGTCCAGAACGTGTATCCGGCTGATGGGCTGATCCGGAGCATCCGGGATGTACTTTTCTCACTGCGGGGTGATGGAAGGAACATAATGTTTTGCTGGGTTCCCGGACATGTGGGTGTCGGAGGAAGTGGGGAGGCGGACAATTCCGCAAGGACGACATGCCTCAAGAATCGCGTGGATTTCTCCACGATTCCAAAACGAGATCTCCTAAATTCCGTCAAGATAAGGATTCTGATTGAATGGAGCAATGAGTGGTTAGCTGTTGAAAGGAATAAGCTGCGACTTATCAAATCGTCTGTTAAGTCATGGAGCAGTTCCTGAGCCAGCCCGGCGCGACGAGGTCTTGCTGATCCGCCTGCGCATAGGACATTGTCCTCTCACTCGTAGGTATCTCTTACTACTTGATGATGAACCCGTTTGTGAGGAGTGTAGCTGTTCTCAGACAGTGCGTCACCTACTAACTGATTGCAGAAGATACTCAAGTATACGGAGACAAATTGCTCTGACTGCAGATTTACTAACAATTCTGGGAAATGAAACGGTTAATGTTAATGAACTATTGAATTTTATGAGTAGATCGGGGCTCCTCCCACAAGTTCTCGGGAGGGTTTAAAATTTGCATTCCCTTTTCATCTTTCCTGTCTTCTTTGTTTTCATCGTTCGTTTCTGTAATTCGAAAATATAATATTTAAAAATTGTTTTCCTTTTTTGTGAAATAATGTATTGGTATTCTGTTTTCTTTTCTTTCATCTTTCTATTTAGATATTTGTTGATTTCAGGAGGGTTTTTTAGTGGGTATGGTCGAGATAGTCGGCGAGTCCCACACACGAGGAAGAGTCACTACGGCTTTTCTCTATGGTGCGAAACTTCATTTTTTCCCCCAACCAAAAAAACGACTCGTTGTGATGTTGCTGCTATTCAAAATTTAACTTATATATTATTCTTCTTTTTGTTTTTGGAATGCTTCTACTCCACCTCAGTGACGTCCCACTTATTTAAACTATGAGGGCTCATCATGTAACTTTTATAACGGGAGGAACAGTTTCCCATGGTGCTTTTCGTTTGCAGTATACACACAGGACACCATACCTTACCCATTTATTAATTCTTCCTCGAAGTATATTAAACGAAGAAAGCTAAGATTCACTGCACATAAACATTGATCGAAAAATAATTACATTGTACTTCTGTGAAACCATGAGTTTCTTTCTACGGAAATTGAGACGTTTTTGAGAATTGAACATTGTGACATTGATTTCTATATATCATAACACAATCATAACATATCATAGAGGTGGGTGTAACGTTTTATGAGCAGATTTCCATGATAAAGATTTACTTAATACGTCTATGATTAATTTTTTTATTTTTATGTTTCCTATATTTTGGAGACCCACATGACAAAACTTTAAGGGTCGCGTGAAGATCTGGGACCTGACTATTACTACTCTACCATTTGTGAACACTGGAGGATCACATTTTTAATCAAGGCCAGTTAATGAGAGAGCTGACGTCTACTTTTATAACTTTTATAACTCTTATTATTTTTATATATTTTATGAACTCGATTACTTCTTTGTGATAGGTGTTATCTGTGGTACGGCAGTAGAGAAGCTTTGTAAAAAAAGGTTACCTGCGGTCTTGTGACTTTGAGTGCTACTCCTCAATACATTGAACCCTGGGAATGAGGTTTTGCCAACTTTTATTGAGTAGGACAAATTAAATTATTTTTTTAAGTACTTCACAATTAAGATATATCTCGTACCTTGAATGTAGCCAGGATTTTACTAAAGTAGCGGGGGGGAGGTCCAAGATTTAAATGAAATTATCTCTTGCTATGGCTTGTATTTTCTTTTTATATTAATATAAATTCAGCGCCAACTCAACCACCGACTCATGCATTTTTTTAAATCCTAATTCATGGAATTTTTTAATTTTTTAAAACCTTTTAACCCTCCGTCTACCAGTGGGGTCCGTACTAACCCCAGAGCACCTTTTGCGACATGCATAAGGGACCGTTTTCAAGGAAAATGATTGATATGCTAAGACTTTGTTCTTTTTATTCCTCTTGTTTCATCAGTACCCTTTTTTAATTTATTTTGAATTATTCCATTATTTTGTCAAAAATATAGCAGCGACTACCGATGGGGTCCGTATGGACCGCGGGTACAAAATATATTAATTTTTTTTTTTAAATTTATGAATAGCATATGGTTTTGCGTTTGAACTGTTTTGCTGTTACTTTACACGACATTTTCTTTTATTAGCTTATTGTAGATCATTCTTTTACACTTTCATTACCTTTTGAAGAAACATAAGAAAACGTTTGACTCTATCTGCGAGATATGTTTTAGAACTGCAGTTTTTCGAAACTACAATCTCCGGCTTGTGGGACAATAATAAATTCTTCCTGGTTGACTGAGAGCCCGATTGTGTCCACCAGTGAAAGATTAATTTCTCAGAATTTACTTTCGAAGTGAGAGTTTATGATAACGGAATGAACTTTTATGAAACGTATATGCACACCGACATACTTTTCTCACCTATATCTTCAATTATATGCGCATAAGGGACCTTACGCTTTTTTAATTGGATGGGGGTTTGGCTTCTATTATTTTTCCGTCTTATGATTATTCGGAAAAGTGACGTATCTGGTGAAATGTTCAAATTTTGATACACACTACCTTCACAACTTGAACGAATGCCAATTGATTTATCATGAGTGAGTTGATATTCCCATGAGTCAAACAATGAGTGGGAAAACACTGAAATAAATGAAAAGTGGACTTTCGAAAATGAAAGGGTTTGGCATTTCGAACTAATAGTTCAGTCGTATGGAGAACTAGTAGGATGTGATGTTTTTAGTCAGCAGTCTGGTTCATCTCCTAAGAGCTCGGGTTTCACAAATCGTAACATCAATTCGATTGTTTCATCCTAAATGTTTTCGATGTAAAGAAATTTGTAAAATACAACAGAAAACCGGAATGATATAGTAAGAATAATCGAAGGTGAATTTGAAAAAACATGGACACAGAATAAAAAGACATAGTTGATAGAGATCTTCTACGCCAGGTTAGTGTATTATCCTTTACTAAGAAAGTAAAGGTGGTAATTCTACGTTCGAGATCCAGTCATAATCACCCTAAAATTGTCAATATCAGAGCGTACAAAAGCAAAAGATGTTAGATTTACAGCAATAGTGCAGATGACGTAGTCACCGACTATCAGACGGTTCGATGCTCCAGTGCCCATTGAGTGAGCAGGAGATGGCCATTAGTTATTTTCTAGTGTTAGATACTCATTCAACGACACCCGAAAGTTGACATTGGTCTCCGGCATATTTACACCTGTACACAAAGTTTTATTTATAATAAATGATTATGATTTATAAATAATTCATACAGAATAAAAAATAAATATGTATTTGCTAGGAAATCACAGATAATAATGAAATTTTTCTTCAGTTCTTTAAAAAAAAAGCAACAAATTGAATAATTTTTTTATCTCGACAAAAATATCCCTCCACTAACTCACTTCTATTCACAATGTTCTTGTTCAATGAGCAGCTATTACCCGCACAGAGCTTTCGTATATTACATGAATTTGCGTTCCCGCCAGTGATGGTAAAAAACTCAAATAGCTTACTGTCTCGTCGAGACCACTTCATACAATTTCGCCAAGTTTGGTAAATATTCAAATTACAAGAAAACAGAAGATAGAAGAATCAATGATAATTGAAGAGAGGAAAATGTGAGATAAATCCAAAAAGTCAGGAAGTTAGTAAGTTGACATATGTACAAAATAAGTATTTTTTCGTGAAAAATCGTTCATAAACATTAAATATGTGTCAGGAAATGCAAAATGTGTATTAAAAATTAATTTTCAAGAAAAATGGTTTAGTTTCCTTCAAAAGCAAGTTTCTTTTTTCTTCCGAAAAAAATAAATAAAGGATTGGGAACCTTGGGGTCCACACGAACCCCACTGGTAGTCAGTGCTATAAAAAATTTCAGGGAGACGAAGGGTTAAGAGATAGGGAAGTGCGGAACCCCTGGACCACTCCCCATCGGCTACGCCCTTGCTTATACATATAAGCATCAAACATGAGATGCGTTATGGTTATATCCACTTTTATGTTTTTATCATATAAGCTACCAGCAGTTCACTTATCAGCGTTTGTGCTATCGAGATAGGAAGTAAATGATAATAAACTTCGTCATCAAAATAAAGTTTTAATGGGAATAAAAATAAAGTTATAAACAATTTACAGAGTTCAAAATAATTGACTGAGAAAAGTTATGTTAAATTTTAAGAATTTTTGATGGAAAGATTTCGGGAGGTTATCCCCTTAATTGAAACGTTGTATTACATTTCAATGCACCAATACAAATAAGAAAATTACTCATATTTAAATACTAGGACGACCTGTAGTGTCTAACGCACTCGCCTTCTACTTCTGGGGACGCTGGTTCAAACCCGGTCTGATCCAAGTAGAGTCCGAGGTGGTGAACGGAGTACGGTGTTCGCGGCAGGTTTTCTCGGGGTTCTCCCGTTTCCCCTACCTATCATTCCACCACAACATTCACTCATACTCATTCACCCCCGTATCATTCATAATCACCGCTTCAGGGGAGGTGCGGTAGGAAGGGCATCCGGCACCCTAGTATTCCCCAGTCAAAACCAAATGAAGCGTCATATGTCCATTCCCATTCGCCGACCCCACATGAAGTAAGAAAAAGCTGGGTTAAAGAAAGAAAGACTCTGATTTAAATATTACAGTTGGAAAAATAAATTAATAGTACACTTGAAACCAAAGACGTAAGAACTAATTTAAAAACTAAATACAATAACAATTAACTTTATTAGTGAATTGTTATATCAAATCCTTACATCGTTGAAACAGATGAGTTATGTAAAAGAATTGAACTCCGTGCTCATTTAGACCAACACTATTTCTCTTGCGATTTTATAAACAAAAAGTATTATTTGTAATACGTAATACTGTTATTTAGACCTCGTTTCCTTCATAATATGGTAAGCATAATTTTGTTGATCAGTTGATCAGTCAGCTGCAGGGTACTTTACAGAATATACCAGTTGTACTTGATATTTGAATCAATTCCCATATTAACAGTCCTTATTATATTTTGTTGGCAAGTAGCTTATTTGAATATAATCATATCGGTTAAACATGTCCTAAAGCAGTATTTTACGATAAATTATCTCTGGATACGATTCACCAAAGAGTACTGGTTCTCTCATTAAATAACATCAAATAATTTATTGTTATTTACTTGTCTCTCAGAAAGCATATTTACAATAATTATCACCGGATATTTTGTTTGGAATGAGTATGTTGATTACTCAGAGTTAATTAGCATTTCCCCCTTTTTTATTGATGCTAATGAGAACTATATGATCTCTAGTAGATGTGTCAATACCTACGACCCCAGGGCGTTACAAATACTGCATGAAATATTTGCTTGTCATTGATGCAGGGGACGCTCTCCAGAGAGCCTTAGTATCTCTATTGACGTATTTCGTGGGTTCCACTGAATTTTCCCAAGATTTGATTACTCGGATACATCGCCATATTTATTTCATCGCTATTTAAACGCAGATAACCCAATAGTACAAGTTTTAATAAAGCTTGTTTTCATTTGTATACATTTCAATATGTATATTTTCTATTTTATGATAAATGGTATATGTTTATGATTTTATGAAAATGTGATGTTTCAAAAATATCTTTTCTACTTGACAATAAATGTGCATTATTATGAAATCATTGTAATGGAAGAAATTACGTATCAATATTTTTAGAGTCGTTTTCAGACTTCGCTATTTGCGATGTTGTGAAGTTTTAATTGTATATATGTCATTCTTAATTCTCATCAAATAAGATAACGATTTGTTTATCAGAAATGACCGTAGCATCTTGAAATTATTTCTGTAAAATGTGTTTTCAGTTTTGTTTGGAATGTTAAATATACATCCAAATATATTTTCCTACTCAATATTTTTGAAATAAATTCCACGCTTTTGGAGACATGAGTATTATGTAAGATTATTAATGAAGCATCACTTTAATGAATGTTGAACATAGTCTTTTCCTCGCCTTTATAAAATATCAGTTAAAATTAAAATTTTCAATTGTTCTGTGTATCTTGAAATATATGTAAACCCTTGAAAACTAAAAAATACATTTTCAAGTCATATGAAACATGAAACCTAGTTTTTTGGAGTAACTAGCAAACCCTGATTGATTTAAATGCTTCGTCTACAAAAGTCACGAGGGTAAGATCATTTAATTGCGAGAAATGAAGGCTGAACAATATTGTAGGATTTCAACTCTATTGTTATTAATGCATCATTACATCTAAGAATAGGTCACGATTTTGTGGAATCTTCTCGACAACTTCACAAATCTTCTGCTACGCTCATTCTGGAAAAGCAATAGCCGGAATACATTTACACAAGGATATGGAGCAGAACCAGAAGTGCACATACACTACATCGACTTCGCGATCTCAACGATGAGCGACAAAAGAAAGGTTAGGTTTTTTACTGCTTTGGCATGGAAAGAAGGACGGGTGTTGGCAAGTACCAGAGCATTTCTCAATCGAATGACAAAACACAAGGGCTTGTCCTTCGTGAGATGCAGTTCACTCATATCCCAGCTGCAAACTCGTCTCTATCGTCGTTCCGTTTCTTTTCCCACACGAAAACAAAAGAGGTGATTCTTATGATTCGCTTTGCGCCAGTTTCTGAGCAGTATCTTCTGTGATATCGGTGCATCGAGGTCGTTGAAATGATTGTCACGTACTTGCTGAAGAATCGTCTAATTTTCTTCATATCCTCGTATCGTCTGGTAAAGCAGATATACTGGTTGATATTCTATAGAAATTACTGTCGGTGAGATTAAGGAACCGAGAATTCAAAAAGTACCACGCGCGAGTAGAATATTTATTACATGTGTTATGACTTAGAGACAAAGAGTTTCTATATTTGTTCATGAACCTTTTTAACAGTAAAACAAACATAGTAAAATCTTGGATTACTTTTAATACTGTCTGAGAAAATACATTTTGGTATGCAATTAAAATTTTCTATTTTTCCATATTAAAAAAAATTCTTATATCGTACTTAACATTTAGGAATATTTGTTACCTGATATATACAAAATTTTATATTTTAATGATTCTGTACATGTTTTGAATAATTAATTACAGTTATGTTATCAAGGTCTCATTGAAAAATAACGTAAGCGCCCTTTATACAAGTAAAAGAAACAAAAAAATCACGTGAACACGTGAAATATTTAAGGAATGCACGTAATATTATATGTATTTTATTTCATTCACTTCATAGTACACTGAAAATTTTCTTGAAATGCTCATCACGCTTGGCGTACAACGTCTATGTAAAGTATTGTTTCAACTTAATGTAAATCAATTGCCAAAAGATATGAACACAAATCCTTTTCCTCACGGCGGAAACAAATTTTGGGAAAATGTAAATATTTTAATTTTTTAAATGAATGTTATGTCAAAATTTTGACACTATAGAATTATGTAACTATTCAATCATTGAATTAAAAAATAAAAGTTGTAAAATGATAGAAATTTTATTTCTCTCTGCACAAGCCTTTACAGTGTTACCCCTATTTATGTAACGAAAAATCGATTGCAAACAAGTGTCCATTATTCGTTAGAAAATAAAAAAGCAGCAATGAGATTTTTAATCACAATACGAGCAAATTTAAAATTTCATTACGCACTAAAAAAAATATACTGTGTAATAATAATCGTTGAATCTATTCATAAAGAAGGGTTTAAGCATAAATCTTGCTTTCCACAATGTACCAGAGAATTACATAAATTATTACACAATAAACATTTACGAATACATTTGCATACACGAAACATTAATGTATATTTACTATTGTTTAATGTTCATACGCGCATTCATTAAAACTAACTCAATATGTTTACGAGAATCCATTTAAATGTGTAATAATATTGCTGCGGCATATTTTATTAATTTATTTTATTAATAATTATAGTCCCTATCGTATATCGAATATATTTCGAGGAGGAAAATTATCGGAAGAAATAGGTAACAATCCAAACGCATCTTTAATAATAATTTCTCGTCCGTCATGCGCTGATGCGAAATAGACTTCAATAAACGAATTGATACATCAAACTGACAATCTCTAACTCCTCATACCTCGTGTTTTTATGAGGTTTATTTTGACTTAAAGACGTTTAGTTGGTGCATCGAAAATGTTCTTGACTAAGTATTATTTGAATAGATCAGACATATAGAGCATTTCGTTTCCAAGTCAATGGAGAATATG
Organism: Laupala kohalensis; assembly: GCA_002313205.1. Taxonomy (NCBI): domain Eukaryota; kingdom Metazoa; phylum Arthropoda; class Insecta; order Orthoptera; family Trigonidiidae; genus Laupala; species Laupala kohalensis. The sequence goes on along the minus strand of NNCF01125791.1, from coordinate 12,339 downwards.
TTTCTGTCAACAAACCAAAAGTGGGGAAAAAAACGTAATTGAGATGAATTTTACATTCCTATGTAGTTGTCGCCATGCACAATGGCATGTGGCTTCCAGTGCGCAGTAGCCCCAGAAACAGCACGTGACCGTGTTCAACAAAGGAACGCGCCGTTTCTCTTCTGTCAGCCGATGATTGAGTATTTACTTTTACTTTTTTTTTCTCTTTTTATTGTAGTATTTGTAAATGGGAAATGTAGCGAGTTATTGAAGCTTATCTACATGAATCGATAGGAGGTAGGAGTTGAGTGGTAGGCTTTTATTAGTTGGTGGGCAGGTTAGCCGGATTTACCAACAACTTGGCCCACGTGGAGGGGTTAGTAGAAATGGTTAGTTGTAGTTAGTTATTGATACTAGGACATTCATGTGAAAAGCTACAAAAAAATTTTGGTCGTACCGGGAATTGACTTGGTGATGAACGAGAACGCTAACATCTGAGTCACGGGAGGGGAGATGTACTTCGGTTATATAATGGTTAACTGTTGAGAAACGGGGAAAATATGCATTTTGTGCGAGTACATCAGGCATCTCGCTGCAAGACACGAATCGGAAGCGAGTTGATTATTCCAAATGTTGCCAAAGTACAGGAACCGACAGCCGAGGTGTTGTGAGAACTGTTGCTTGAGACAAGAAAAATTGTCAACTAGGTAAAATTATCAGTGTTCTTCTGTGTAGCTAGATGTCATTAACGGGGACGATGACAATAGATAGTATCAAACCAATGAACAAGTCTTGATTTATTTATCTATTTTATGTCTTTTGGCGAAATTCAGGCCATTTTTCCCGCTCTTCCACCTAACCTTGACTTGGGTAAGGGAATTGAGAAGGAGAGATGTTGGCTTCCCGGGGAACTTATGGTACCGAACCGACATTCGATTGGAGAAGGTATTGGAAACCCCAGCTGAAAACCTCATTTCATTTGGCCGAGCAGGGTTTGATACCACGCCCTACCGCTCAGCGAGATCGCGGAAGCGACGCATATTTCAACAAAATTGGCCACTAAACTGTGGGAATACACTTGACTTATAACTCCGTACCTACGTATACCCTCTTTGTGCGTAGAAGATGAACAATGGAGACGTAGAGGATCTCTTGCTGTTGATTCGTCAGCGCTCTATCCGGTAGTATATATCTATGGTTGGGTTTTCAGCGGTCAAATGTCATTATATGACATCCTAATAACCGTCTCATTGTTGAAATTGAGTTTCGGATGGTGTATTAGTTAGAGGAGTATTCTCTGCACTTGTTTGTACGAGCTAAGTAAATATCTTGGCGTATACAACAGGTAAAATCCCTGAGGACCAAGAGTATACTTCCCTGGGTGTTTACTTCAAAACTAAACCTGTATACGAAGTTGCGAAAGTATTTAATAATTGCGTCCAAACAAAGACGACGACCACTGGATCTTTTAATGTCTGCTTGTAAGACTTTGAACCTATCGCAATTTCCGGGGAATGTTCCGAGAGCAACAACACGCTCGTGAACCGCTAAGATTCTCCACTTTCACAAAACTTTCAGTCGTCAACTGATGGGGGAAAATATGTAATGAAAGTATAACTCATGCCCTTCAGGATTTTGAACATGAGGCATATGTTGATGAATAGATTTTATCATTTACTTTCATTTTATATGCTTTACGTACGTCATACTATCATGCAACGCACATTTTATTTACAAAATAAACTTTTTGTATTATATGAGTATTATTTTCTTTTATATATGACAAAGTCCTCTCGAAGTAATAAAATTGTAAGTAAAAACGGCCTTATATTGTAGACAATCATTGTGTATTGTACAATGTAAGCCCTTCGGGCATCTATATGTGTTTATTATTCCTTGACCATGTAAGACACTCCTTCTCATCGCCTTGCCGTGGCAATAACCGGTAATGGTTTAGTCGCAATCAATCTTTCAACTGATGAAGTCTCACACATGAGACTAAAAGTTGTTTTTCGTTTATGTTTAATATTGTGTATAATGTTAAAATTTTTAGAGTTTTAAATTAGTACTTTGACGAGTGTCGTTGATATTAGAGAGATGTTGCACATGTTAGAGGAGTAGAAGAATAAGTTGCCTACATGTCGTTTTTACTTACAAAGTTAGTACATGCCTTTATGTTCGAAAATCAAAATACATGCGTCATACTATGCTATTAAGGAGACTTAAATCGAAGCGTCGACTTGTTGTGCTGGGAGTAACTACTAACCATAACCCGCTGCGAGTTACACACATACAAAATGCTTCATGCAATGTTTCTACTTCATTTTTACGTTATATTGCTTTACGTTCTATTGCCTCTATTCTTTACGTTCTGTTAGGGCTCTAATGACCTTGCCGTTGATGAGCCCAAAAACCCCACAAAACTAAATATATTGCTTGGAACATTCTGGGATCCATTTCAGATATCCTTTTTGTTGGTGAGTTAGAAGTGTTACCGCGTTACCAACGAATCAAAATTACTATCGATTTGTTAACGATTAAACGAACTTGTGACTAAGCAGCAAAGTACTAGTAGTGATGGCTTGAGAGCACCAAACGGTTCGTACGCACATATTCATGTCGTAAGGATATTCACGTTAAAACGAGAAAACTCAATTTATGTAACATCATTAATGTTCAAAGTGTATTTAAGGAATTAAACGTTTGTTCGCAATTTTTACTGGTGTAGTTTTGCAATGATAAATGAGTAGAAGTTCCTTGGTTAATTACCTCCAAAATACCATTACTAGTTGAAACTATCTTAACGCTCTGTGACCCCTCACCTTTCGCTTGCAGGATTGCATGGAATTGCAGTACTCGGGTCTTTTCTGCACAACATTTTTAAAAAATTCATCAAAGTTTCTTTTTTAATGAGAAGAGACATCCTTTTATCGATTAGTAATATCATGACCTCGTACCTTGTAAGTTAAATCCATATCTTTGCGGTCGATTCCGAGAAAAACCAACAAATATTTGATAGAATGAAATAAGGAACACTCGATTCCAGAATATCAACATAATTATCAATTATATCTGGAGGCTCTGTAAATCATCGCTGCTGAAATAAACTGCTGATGCTCTGCAATTCTTTGATATGAACACCTCGTAAATGACTCATCGTTATTTAATGCACTTTAAACAATCCTACGAAATATCAAATTAAAGCAATGAATTTTGAACCCACTGTAAAAATCTGAATAATTGTATCATTTCGAAAACTCGTAGGAAAATCTAGGTTCTTTATTAATACTCTCTATTTATTCTATTAAAGTGTTGTCAATGCAATTTCAAACTCTAAAGGGAAAAATATAAAAAATTAAATTATTTTTCTTATTTTTCCTAATCACATCAAATTTTGTCATGTATCTACAGAAAATATTTGTCGAATATAAAACACAATTGAGTAAAAACATTCATAATCATAAGTATATATTAACTAAACCTATACTTATGAACAGTACTCACCATTCCACCAACATTAACGAACTACATTTTTAATAGAATTTCATGGGAGTTTTGGGGGAAAAATATGAGGGGGCTATAGTCCCCCCCCTATTGGACCTGAGCTCTCAACAGATAAAATTGAAGTTGAAAAATGGCATACTTTCTAAAAGTGTTACCAGACTAATAATTGTTATTAGTTATAATTGTTATTAACATTTTAATTAATTTAATTAATAATGCCAGATTAATAAAATTAATGTCAGATTAATAACGTTAATAAATAATTGTTAGTTATTAATAATACCAGATTGTTAATTGTTTTCTATTTAATGGGTGCGTTTCATTTAGAGATAATATTCGTAAAGTTTGTGTAGTAAAACCATAATTTTTAAACAAATACTCCCCGGTTAACAACCCCTTCTTGATTGCGGTCTAGATCCGCGACTGCAGCCGTATATACTTTAGTATATATATATATAAAACGATACTCATTGTTTTACTCAAAAGAGCTTTGACCCATATTCTGCACGATAACCTAAGTACGACTTGAAATTCATCTGACTCTTCTTGTTGCTTCGAGTACTCGAAAGGGCTCGCGCTTTCTTCATTATCTGAGAGGAGAAGCGCTTCGCAATAAGAAACAAGGGCAGTTCCAAGATGCGCGCAAGAACCAAGAGTTAATCCCGCCTTGGAACAAGGAACGTAACAAACAGGGTGAGTATAGGAGGATGAAGCTTAGAAGGACAAGAGTGTTGGGGAGCACAAGAAGAAATGAACTTGCTTTTGCGTCACGGCTATAAGTTTCTGAAGGATGTTTCACAACGGCCGGAACGAAATTATTCTTATTATTAGAATTTCTGTAGTAAATGATTTAAATGAATTGACTGAAAGTAAACATTATTTACTTTGAAACTTGAGGTTTCTCAGATTGTGTATTATAGAATTTGTTTGATAGTCTATTATATAATTTGTCTATTATAAAACAGTGCTTCATAGTGAAATTATTTACTTTGAGTTTAAAAGTATAAATTATGATACTAATTCGGAACATAAACAAATAAATATTTACTCATAAAATAGTGTAATTCACATCTCATGTTAAAACAATTTAGTTCAGGAATATGCGTACATTTTCATCGAAGGCAAATACAGTTGACGAAATTTGAGGTTCCACTCTGAAAAGATAATGTTTCTCTGAAATATCATTTATGCGAATCTAGATGTGTTAATTAAAATGATCAAAGTATTGTTAAGAACCAAAACTTAAATTCAGTCATTAAAGTGTTTTCAAACTACACAGAAAAATTCTTGCGAAATTCAAAGAATATTGTACTCTTGAGTGTAATTATTTTGTTTTTTTTATCAAGATTTCCTTGAACATGTTAACTCAATTTTAAAAGTTATAACCAATTCGTCCCGTCGTAACAGTAGAGATTTAGAATATTCCATTTTGGAAGTTTTTTCTTCAGACTTTAGAATAACCTTTATGTGGGATTAATCTTTAAATATTTGACTGGAAGTAACAACAATTATTCATGACATAAAATTAATCAAAGAAGACATTTATTATCCGCAGTTACTAAAACGGTTCATTCATTCGTGAAACTGATACATACTAATACATTTTACTCAAATTACATACTTTTAATTATTTTAACAACTCCCTTAATCTTCAACCACGCACTAACACATCAAAAATAATCTACACCTCTTCGCCAATGAAATATTATTCATTCACTTTGCTTCACATCATTCTGCTTTCTTTTATTTCCTATAAACTTTCTATTTTTTATTTATATTCCGTGTATTATGGTTTTCGTTATAATATTTTACATACTTCATACGTGAGGGAGTAATTTTTGTCGAGTTCAAATTTTCTAGCTGAACTCTACTATCTTATATTTGAGATTTGAAAATTAAACCGAATATTCAAATTATCATTTCAAGATATTTGGCGATTTCTCAGTCTCATAAATATCGTAAAAGCGTTGTGTAAATGTATTTTCGTGGTGGACGGAAGTTGATGTATTTTCGTATCTGCAGTCGATTTGCTGTCCTTCTATGTATTTCCTATCATTCATTTCATTATTCTGTCAATCATTTCGATTTATCAAAAGTATATTTCACGTCTGCGTGGTCCATTTGCACTGCTAAATAATATTCAAGCTTCTTGAAACTGTTCACTTATATGTAAGTGCACCAAACAGAAATTACTTTCCCGCATCACACTTTTAATGAAATACCGCTAACGCGGATGTAATCTTTGAAATCAGTTTTGAGGAATATTCAAAACAGTACTTTGACCATCATGTAACGTACCCTTTGAATTAAAGTAAAGGAAATAATTAGTGGTCGTGCATCAACGACAAGAAGATTCTACTCTAAATACGAAATGTGAGTTAAATTTATTCATCCATTTAATCAGAATCGCTGCGCTCAAACGGACAGACAGTCGGACGGGCGGACAGGCTGAATGCCACAAACCACTTTTTCAGAACCAGGAACCACCAAACCGTTTATTTCCTTTCTAATCTCACTTTCAAAATTTTTCACGATTATTATACATTATATTTGCTACAAATGTAAGAAAGTAGAAACTAAAATAATTAAAAAATTTAAAATTTCTAATTTTTCTGGTTTTAAAATATCTCAAATACGACCTTTTTATTCATCAATTTAATGTGAATATTGCAAGGTAGACGTTATTTGATTCGTCTTGATACTCTGCGTAAACGAAATTTACCCATCAGTGAGCATGTGGCACGGCTGAACTTGTAAATAACCGAAAATTAATTCATGAGTCATACATTTTAACAGAATTCTCAATTCCACAGCTTCTATATTCATGTAGGTATTTCTTCAGAAAATTAATATATTTGCTTCAATACGCTTAGAAATGGTTGATAGGAGAGGTGAGTTTTCAACAGTCATTTCTCAAAACAGAAAATAAAATCTTGCAAGCGGAAATTTTTGTAGTAAACTATCATACTACGTTGATAACTTAAAGGTATTTATCAACTATGTTGGGAATTGCGTCACTTTTGCGTATCGTTAAAGTTGCGTTGCATATAAAGAAACCGTTCTGCGACGTTCCGTTGCGGGTCAAATTAACTCAAGATTCGATTTGATGGGCTACTCCTGAATCAGAGGAAATTATAAGTGCTACGCAAAGAAAGAAGCGCGTTAGGGAAGAGTCTTTCGAGGAGGGAGTTCTAATGTGTATGTTCCGCAGAAATGACGTATTCCGCGTACATTCGATACGCAACGATGCAACTCTTAACAGTATCCACTGCGTTCAACGCAGGCGGTGAAACGCGATTGTGATGTTAATGAGATAAGCTACATAGTGGAATCACATAATAGGGTATGTTACCTCGCTAGAAAAGGATATAGAAGACCCTCAAGTAGTAGAACAAGTAGGCTACAAACATTGAACAGCTCGTCTCCCTAACAACTACGAGAAAGAAATTTAGATCACTAATTTGTTTGTAATAATCGAATAGCTTTTCTCCACTACTTGTTATGACATTACAAGGGACTAATGCCGAAGAAGGAGCAACAGATACTACTTATTTCAATAAATTTATATAGCCGTGTTCCCGAGTTGCACTGAAGTTATACATGAGGAACAAAATGCGGCCGGAAAGGAAGATGTATGTTTTTTTAAAATAATTTAACAAGCTGTATTTCGAGGTTCTGTGTTGGTAGTATGCACAGTATTGTATAAAGAATGTGTAGTAATAATATACAGATTTTGATTTATTAAATCATAAGGGGTTTTCGGCGTGGCGGCCATCATCAGTGCTGACTCCATTGATGAGAAGGGTGGCAAATGCAGGCTCAAAAACAGGATAGTATGACTACATATTCTTTATACACCAAGAATTTATCAAACCTATTCGACAATACATTTTCCGAGGTCTACATTTCGTAACATTACAAAATTCCAAGACAAAGAGAAAGAAAAAAGGGAATAGTGTATGGCAAAGTACGACTAATCGCGAACTATCAATGGAGTAGCTTAAGCGCACAACAGTGACCATGTTTCTGGCAATAGCGCTATAGACGACGGGAGCGCCCAGCTGACGACCAAACCCCGAGAGAGAGCAACGGTCCGAACGAGGCAACGACGTAACTTTGATCGTAATTAATTGATGGATGGTAGAAGTCGGTAACCGAGACTTAATGCAGTATTAAGGATGGCGACGAAACTCTCCAATTAAAAGTTCTCGAAAGGTTTTATCGCCTCTTTTGTCTATTTCCTTAAATTTTTCCTTCTTTCTCTTTCTCTTGTCAATTTCTCCTTTGAGTTATTTTCCTATCAACTAACGATAGCTACTCGTTCGCGTTATTTTGCTTTGTTAGCCTTAACCAAGAATTTAAAAAAAATTCTCTCGTTCAACTATAACCTCAATGGTCTTCAATTGTTCTGCTTATATCCCTTTAAACGTTTTTATTGTTTCAAAAATATTGGTGTCTAAATTTAACTGTTATCATTGGGAGAGAACATTTTTGTGAGAGAGAATTTAATACAAGTTCTATAATTCTCGTACGTTGTTGTGAAAAGTGCATGGTGGAGATTTAATTGCGACAACCTGTTATTCAACAAATTTATACTGAATGAAAATATAAAAAAAATTTTTTGAATAAAATCGAAGACGATAAAAGCCAATTGAGTTTAACTTATATTATTAATTTCCACTCAATGTTTGGCGTTTTGTTCTTTTCCGGTACATATTAAAAACCTTTTTTTGAAACAAATTACGTAACAAAATGCACATACAATAACATAAAATAATTTAAAAAGGTATTAATATTTTTAAAAACAATTGGGTGTTTTCCGGTGATATTTAGATCATAAAATGAAGCAGTTGTGAAGTAAATATGCCCGAAACATGAGATAGACGAATGAAATCTTACTGTCCAAGTTAATTTGACAAACTCTCTTTATCATAAATTATTACGATAAAGATTTAGTGAATAAATATTTTTGAATTTTTTTGCAATATATAGCACAGCATCTGGGTACAAAGAAATACTTCTTTACAGATCTTTAGAAAATACTGGTAACAGTATCTGCTCTTCCCAAAAGAACTGACCGTCGACTTCAGTAATTAAGTGTGACCGAACTAAACGATAAACAAATAGGGGATTCACATCCTTGATGACATCCCTAGCGGCAAAAACATTGGAGACTTTTCGTTGACAAAAAGCATCGGTAGCTTCAACAAAAAAAATAGTACCATCTTCATCAAGCTCTCCTTCCCACCACAATTTTCCTCTTTCCACCCCTACCCCAGCGTTCACTAAATTGCACAATGATGGTCGATCACAGGGCAGTGGCTCACGGTGCGATTAGCTTTTTTTAATTTGTGGATGGGTTATTGGCGATAAAAACTCAGCTGATGGAAATACCGAAGCCAGTTGAAGTTTTCAATTTCCAAACTTGGAATTGGCTTTTTAAAACTATAGAGTGGATAAAAGCGGCTATATTCATTTGTCTTGGTTATATCACTAACAGGGCAAACGATGTGATCTGAAGTAATGGACGTTCAATATTTGGCTCCGTGGTGGGACTGTAGTCTCGTGGCGGAGAGAGGGGAAAGGGAAAGAGGATAAATGTGAAGAGAAGATAGCAAATGTGCAAAGCCGATTTCATACTGTTCTTCCCATGATTTAAGCTTGAGAATTTTGTTGTATTCCTTAATCTACCGTCGTCACCTCTATCGACTTTTCTTCATTGTTTCTTTGAAATAATATATAAGAAACTTTGTTTGTCTTATTCCAATTTTTTTCTTTTCCTATATTTACAAAACTAACAAAATAAATTTTACGTTTTACTACAAACGAACCGTGCATACCTCAATCTAATGTGGTCGGGGCAGAAGTATTTTAGGAAACCTATATTTTTAATCACGCACAAACGTATTTGTATGACCTGTGCATATCGATTGTAATGTTTGACAATATATTTATGTTCAAATTTACGAGTTTGAATGATTTTCGGTGACCCATTTAGAACCCTCTCACTGATGGAAGCCCTGTCCGGAACCCTACCTCCATCGACTTCTAGGTACTGTTCACAAAAGTGAATCTGTTGTTCTATAGGTCCCGAGGCATCACGCTCCGGCTACTTGAACCCCTCAAATACACGCAACACTTATTAGTTTGGCCGGATGTTGAGTGATGATTCAAAATCCCCATGACCTCACACTGTCTAGACTCAAAACCCTCCCGTCTCCTCTGCAATGACGACTCCAGATGTATCTAATCACTTGTAATCTTGATAAAATTGTTGACCAGATAATATTGATTTGAAATTAACTCTTTAAAACTGACACAATACAACTGCTTTTTGGATAGTAAAGTTTATTTATTTGAATTGAAATAAATTAATAATTTTATTAAGTATGTAATTCTGATATTATATGAAGCGATGCACTTCTGTACCATAAAATTGAGTGTTGTGAAATAAAATACTTGTTAAATAACGATGGAAATTGCACAGTAAATATTAACTTAGGATGTAAACTGTCTGAAAAAAAGTTAGTTTTTACTGAGATATAAGTTATAAGAATATTGTATATTTTTTTCTGATGTGACGTTCTTCTTATAGTTACCATCTTATGGAATACAAAAATTAACTCCTGACAAAAGCATGCACTTCTGAGTGCTTCGTAAAACTCGTCTAATTGTGCAGTGTCTATTTGTTTACATATTATTGCATGGTATTAGATGTGTTGTCTCTAATTTGTATTATATTAAATTCGGTGATACATATAACTACGTATAGAAGTTAAAAATTACGTAACGTTGTAATATCCGGATAGACTTTTATTTTTGATTACCGCATGTAAAAAGTTAATTGTGAATTGTTTGTAATTCAGTAGTAGTGGTTAGAGGTTTGGGGCAACTTCATCTAGAGTAAGCGGCCCTGGTCGGAGGGGATGACTGGCGCTCTTAATTCTCGGTGAAAAATTTAATGAGAAAGAAAGCCTTAAGACAGTGTGAAAGTCGAGTGAAATCAGCCAATGCCAGCGTTGCGAGATAGCTGACTCTTCCTCTCGCTGTAGACACGTGAGCATTTCACTCATGTCATCAGAATCTTGGTGAGATAACGTTTGAATGCCACCGCCTACATCGACTCATTCTCAGGAAGGACAGTAATTGACGTAATGTGCCGGACTAAGGGCTTGATTTCTAACCTTCGGCGCCTTGGAGGCTACTTGATGTTAGATCTTAGTACGGGTGCCAGGGCATGCCGTCTAGAATGGATGGAATTGGGGTGGGGGCAAGCATACCACCCTTCAGCGGACATATGAAAACGCTGTGTTTTCACTCCATTAGTCCTCTCATTAATATTCTTTCACTGAGACGATCCTGGACCAGGATTATATTTTCGAGTGCTGCAATTTTCGACTGCTCGAATGAGAGCGCTACACGTTAAAGGTTCATGTTTGGCAACAGCGCGCTTGCAGCTATTCTCCGAAACTCGTGACCAGAGGAACTCGTGAACAATATTTTCTTTGTATATATTAGCAAATAAAATGAAACGACGTGTACGTGAATCTTGCTGTATCACCCCTAAAAAAATTTCGCTGTAAACACCCAAATTTCACTCTGCGTATTTTCATTTTATACGTTTTCTTAATTGTGTTATTCTGTATATTAAATGTTTGAATGCGGCTATGCAGCAGAATTTTCCAGTGCTCGTAAAATACAAAAAGATTGTACTGTACTATTTACTGTTTTATCGTGCAATTTTTCGGAATCAATTTGTTTCTATAGCTATTTTATGCGCACATTTCAAAGTTTCATGCAGAAATTCAAAATTAATTTTTCCACCCTTTTAAATAAGAATATCAGGAGGCTGATAGCCTATCTAGCAAGAAATAAGTGAAAAATGAACACACTTTTTCAACTGGCCATATTTGCAAGCAGATATAATTTTTTTTTAATTTCATCTCTAAGGGTAGATGTAGAAAATTTGGGTAGAAAGGTTTCAATTTCCGGAAAAAAGAAAATAAGTTGTGAAATAAGGGAATAATAAAAATGTGTTTGTTGTGGATTAAACAGATAATGATCTAATGCATTAGTGACTTTGAAGTTTCATAAATTTCATATTATTAGTTTCTTTTTATTTATCAGTTTCTTATAATTTTTTGATTATTGATAATTTTATGAATGCAGATAGAAACCAAACTTTTACAAAAACCTGATATTCGTAGAATAAATATTTAAATATTTTTTCTAGACATTTACCAGAAACTTTAATTACACGCATATTTTGTAGTTTTTAATGAGTAATAAATATAAATATCATTACACCTCTCTTAAAAATAGTTACACATAACTCATGAATTCATGAGGTGTTCATCTTGAAGTAGAGGGAAATATGTCTAGTATATACTTTGGTTTTCTTATTTAGTGTGGTGTAAAATCCATTAGGTTGTGCGATGTCATATGGTATCGGACGCCTTATTATTGATAAATATTCAACTCAGAGGAAATTAGTCTAATTACGTAGTTCATACAATAAAACTTCAATGTCATCTACACACAAAGTTGAAATGAATTGCCAACAAAAATAAATAATTTAATTTTTGTCACAAAATAAAATCATTACAACTGACATATACTAGTTGTGGAGGATGGTAACGGTGAAATGTCAAACTTCCTCTATAAATTACAATTTTTAATTTTACAGTATATTGGAAGCATCTAATCAAACAATTGATTACACGAAGTTTTTTTTCCTTCTCAGTAAGTATTGCAATAAAAAAGTACAATGAATTCTTAGATTCTAATCAGGGCTATTTGGTTTTTATATTACAGATTTCATTATATATATGTGTATATATATATATATATATGTAT
>NNCF01125790.1:261623-294678 GCA_002313205.1 Laupala kohalensis | reverse complement strand
AATTAGTTTTTTTTCCCTCCACGTGGTCATACGCAGTTTGTACTGTTTTTTGACAATAAATTTATTTATTTATTTATTTATTATTATTAATATTATTGCATCATAAAATTATTGGAGCCTTGAGATAATTGTAGTATAAATTAAAATGACAAAATAATTCACGAGAGATACTTATAAAGTATGTGCAATGTTTAAGAAAAGTCTGAAAACTAATGGGGTTGTATCTCGTTTCATATTCGTACTGTGAACATGAAATTATGTTGTTGTTTTTTGCCATTTAGAAAACTTTACATTTGTTCCTTACAATTTTGTTGCAGGTGGTGTTGTTTAATAATAATGTTTGCTGTAAATTTACATATTACACAATTTTGGAAAAATTGTTCATTTTTTTAAACTGTATCTCAATAACTATTTCATCCACAAAACTCATAACCATTCTTTTGCAAATTTACTGTAATATAAAAAAAGGTACGTATGATCGTCAGGGAGTTATTTCAATAAATTATTTGAAAAAGGAGAAATACATCGTTAGGGAATTATTTCAATAAATCAAAGATGGCGCTGAAAATGTTGATGTTCTTTTCTGCGCCAGATGGCGCGCGGTGTCGCACCGAGATCAAAAACTTGGATTTTAAGTTGGGGCCCTAGTACTAATAACATACAAAAAAATTAGAACTACAAGACTTTTGCAAGCTGGACCCCCTTTTAGTGTATATTTTTACTGGACTATATTGGGCGTATAGAATATAAAAACAATATTGTCAATATTTTTAGAGTCACACCAATAGTTCTTTTTCTGCATTGTTGAATGAATCAGTCACTCAAGACAGCCTCACTCGTATGTAGAGATTACGTAAACATTTAAAAATCTTTCAAAAATGATATTGTTGCCGAGCAACGTAATTTTTTTCTACTGTGGCCCCTTAAAGGGGCCATACTAATAGCTCAGATTGTACGAATCAAATTTCGCCTGGCAGATATTAAGTTGTGCTATCCAAGATGGTAGGTTCAAAGGAGGAGCGATATTTCGTCAAGAGATAGACCTACAAGATGGACCTCGTAGCGTACACCTCAAGAACAAAGCATCTGCCATGATGGATCAGTAAAGTGGTCGAAGATCCTTATAACTGCCATCGCGCAGCTTCGTTGGGCGAATGAGTAGATGAAACCATGACAGTGATCATCATGTCATTTTAGAGATTGGAACTTCCAAAGTCTGGTAACAGTGTCAACTAATTTGTTTTGTAATCATACATGAAATGCATTCCACTTGTTTGCTGGATTTAATAGTTTGAATGTTGTTTTCAGTCACGTAAATGATGAAATGTTCTAACCTAGGAGGCAAAACTATGGACAACCAAACCTCTCCTAGGGAATTGGTAGCCATTTACAGTTCAGTTCCAGAGAAAAATAAAGATACAATTGATCCTAGGAGAAGTATCAGTGACTGTTTGATCCAGCGTCCACGTAAACGACAGGAAGTAGACAATTCGAAGATCAAGTTTCGTGGCGGAAAAGGAAACAATCCCTACAAGTTTATAACACCAAATGTCATTTACGACAGGCAACATAAATATACCAAAGCGGAAATGTTCCAAAATTGTATTACAAATTTAGATGATTCAAAGACTTTGGATACATTGAGCCAAGTGATTAGACAAATTAACCCATCTCTTCAAAAGAATCAGATGAAACGCGATCGCGAAAGAAGAGCAAACTTATCAACCATTCTAAGGAATACACAACAGTGTTTAGATCACTGTCCTATTTCCTATGATACTAATTTATCATCTTTCTCAGAAAGTAAACATAAATCAGATAATACTTGTGTTAGCTGTGAGCATTATTGTAGTAAATCTATGAACCAACACCTTCAAGAAAACGTGAAGTTTAATGAAATAAGTGATTTAAACAATACATCGCGAAATATTGATAATTACTGCAGCACGTCAATGGAATCTCTTTATGATTTATTAAGAACCGATTCAAACGTGTATAGCTCAAAAACTCTTTCTTCCAAAGCACCCAAATATTGTTCTTCCGATTTACTCTTTCTAGAAGACATTCCAACTTATGATAGGCATAAAGAAAAAAATCAACAACCCCATTCATCCGTCAAAAAAAAAGGACAATTGAGCTATATAAATCATCCGCGAAATATTCAGGAGCGAGAAAAAATATATCAAAAAGGAGTACAATTGAGATCTACAAATCATCCGCAAAATATTGAGGAGCGAGGAAAAATATATCAGAAACACATTTCTTTGCCATCTAAAGATGTTCAATATCCACCATTCGATAAGCAAATAGAAATATATAAACTACAACGTCATTTGCCAATGGAATGTGAAAATGAAGTGGTTATTAATCAAACGCAATATATTGATGAGTATGGAAATACATGTGAAAAACCAATGTCGTTACCACCAAGTGCGCGCCAGAAACATATCTTGTTTCCACAAAGAGAAAACACTCAAGAGTTTTCCAGTTCTAAACCACCAGTGGTTCTTCTACACAAGAAACCTATCTCAAACCCCCCTGTTCCTCAGAAACCCACTTGCATTGATCTACCATCCAAACCTCAATTACCTGTTTGTATCCAAACACTAACTAAATTTGCGCTACCCAATATCTTTAATCCAGGTGTCCAAAACTCATCACGTGTCACAAACCCTGTAAATTTTCAAGAAACAACCCAACTCCAACATCTTGCCGCGTATGAACAACGTTCCCAGAATCCAAACATCCTACAAATACGTCAACAACAATACAAGCAACAGAATTTCTTCCCTCAACCAACTAATGTAATACAAGGGAAAGATCCATCAAATAATGCTGTGAAACGTGTTGATTTCCAAGACTTCCTTCAACGAAAACCATGTTCTCAAAATGAATCTCCAGTGCAGAATGATCTCAGGAATTCCAGCCTTTTTGTTTCCCAGCATCATCCTACGATTGAAAGCAATTGTGTTCATCAGAATATTTTTCACACTCCTCTGTATCTGAGTGACCCATCGAAAGATACTCAACAATTTGATTGTTTCCTACATCCTGCTGCTCACACCAACTGTGACGTTAAACAACAACTTTTTATACCTGCTGACTCGTCGAGAGAGTCAAAATATGAAATTTGCAATACAGATGAGCAAGTTCAAACTTCAGAATACGAACAACTTTCTGCACCACAGTCATTGGCTGGAGAACACCTATCTTGCACTGATCAATCGCAATCTTCGGAGATATCTCACAAAACAGAATCATCTAGTCCTGTATCTCCATCGGTGAATCAATGTAGATCATGTGGGAATTCATTAAAAAGCGAAATCGCTAACATGGACAATAGCAGAGGAAAACTTGAAAGTACAAGAGTAAGCAATAAACAACTTGACAAGAAACAAAGTTCTCAAATTCAAACATCTAATTCGCTACTCTGTTATATGATGGAAAAAGAAACACAAATGTCCAAGGAGAGAACCAATACCGGGATGCAAGTTGAAGATATTTTTCTTAATGCAAAACCTCAGGTACCACCAAAAATTCAATTATTGCAACAAATGAGTGATAACATTATCTTGCAATCTACTTACTCTTCTAAAGGAATGGAAGAAAATAAGATTTCTTCAGAAGGAAAAGAATTATGTAGAATTGAGGAGGAAGAGGGTAAATTAAGTTCACCTATCCCATGGAAAAACATTCCTCCATACCCTGCAGAAACCCACTATCTTGAGATAAGAATTCCTCTGAATATGAAACAAACTATGAATGTTTATCAACCAAAACAAAATCAATATGAAAGTGGTACGCAAGTACTTCAGGAGCAGACAACTACCGAGAGGCATCTTCGATTTTCAGGAGGGGAATCTAATACAGCTGGTATTGATAGTCGTCAAGAACACAATTCTCAAATAGTTATACCAATTTTGAAGGACAGCACATTAGAACCCAAACAACACGACTCTTGTATGAAGCAGCCCATTATCATACATCATAAAGTTATACCTGCTTTAACAGATAAATCATGTAAGCATTCTGCACATAGTCAGTCTCAATCTGTAGTACAAAAGAAAAAACGCCTAAATGTTTCATTCAAAGAATCTAGATCCGATGAAAATATGAAAGAAAACTTCAATCTTCCCAAAAATGGGACCAAGAATGCTGGGTCAGATACCACCGCCATTTATGAAGTGAGTTCCAGAAACCAATCCATTATAAACTGCCATTTCATAAACGCTGTATCTTACGATAATCAAAATTGTTCTCCGGAAAT
The DNA here is from genome assembly GCA_002313205.1 of Laupala kohalensis. NCBI lineage: Eukaryota > Metazoa > Arthropoda > Insecta > Orthoptera > Trigonidiidae > Laupala > Laupala kohalensis. The sequence goes on along the minus strand of NNCF01125790.1, from coordinate 290,411 downwards.
ACATGTCTTACATAATGCAGCAAATACATCTTTCTCCTTGCGTCAAAATTCAGATAATGAAAGTACCGAATTGATCACAGTAAAGTTAAGTCAGAGAGATATTGCACTGAAAAATGATGAAAGTGAACAGAAAAATAAAAATATTAAAGATATCTTCTTAAAAGAAGATTACTGTGAAATCACAAGTATTGATTCAAATGATATTTTACTCAAAAATAATTATTTAAACACAGCTGAAACAGTAAACAATGATAATTCATTGATGTCTGAGAAAATACAAAGTATTTGTGAAGAAGATACGGCGTTGCACGCTAAAAATTGTATTTCAACTCCTGATACTACCAGAAAGATTCAAAATGAAAGAAATGAAACACACAGAAATGTTGGATGCGATCCAACTACACCGAACAAAGATTCAAATATGGTTGATAATGACGGTACCCCAAATTCGGAAAATAATCGTCATTTGTCCAAAGAACAAATCAGTAAGTCTAACAGTTACAAACAGGACGCTCCAGATAAACAAAACTGCTTACTCCAATATTTCAAACGCCAACCTGCTTGGGTGGAGAATGTTGTTACAAAAGTCACACAAGATTTGTTAAAGAAGTTAGGAGTAACCTCCAATACCTCCATATCCATGTGTAACTCGTATACAATTCCTCTTCACACTTTACCTGAGGAACAATCGAGGCCAACCACTGTCCAAATGTTAACTGAAGGATCAACCCCAACCATTCATACATTACCCGATGGTTCAACATGTAAAACATCTCCTTCAAACGTGTGCGTAGTGCCAGCGGGAAGAAAACACTTGAAGAAATCAAGCTCAGACACGTGTCAAATAGTACAGAAAAAATCTTCTAACAAGTATTTACTCCTTGATCATGTAATACCTAGAAGAATGTTAGGTAATACGAATAATTACGATGACGAGTCTTCGACTACTCTTAATATTTTTCAGCAATCCTTGGCATATACCCCAGTTGTACCTTTACCGCCACAATATACTGTGATGCCATATACTGAAAAACATAGAGGCATGTGTAGATCAAAAACAGAGAATCGTTCTTGCTCTTCAAAATCAACACAGTATTCCATAAAATCCACGTCGTCCGTATTCAGTTCTGAACGACCCGTTGTATTATGCGGATGTAAATCGGAAGTAGAACCTAAAGAAGTCAGAAACGATATATCTGTTCCTCCCACTATATTTGCTCAACATACTGAGAGTACAATTGGATCTGTTCCTGAACCCCCTCCAGAAGAAGAGTTCCGTCCTTCCCATATTTTTGATCTTATACTTCAAAAAATTCCTCCACCTCAACCGAGCTGTGGCTTACCTGATTGTAATCCAAGCTTATGTGATCCTCCATGCATCATTCCATCTCAACCACAACCGACAATGCTTGAACATATGCATCAAGAACAATACGTTAGACCTCCAGATACGGGACCGGTCGAAACAACATACTACCCATCTGCCGACCAACCCCTTCGTCATAGAATAAGGAAAGGTCCAGCACCAAAGAAAACTCCATTTAAAGAACGAAATAGAGTGGTAAGAGAGTTTATTGATGCCAATGGTATTAAAAGAATAAGACATATATGCAGGAGGGGTGGGAAATGTATAGGAAAACCTTTAGGTCGTACGCCAAATATTTTTGCAACGAAACCACAAAGTACAGTAGGGGTAATGCCATACGTACCAGTCATATCTTCAGTTAAACGTAGATACTGTCGTTACTGTACACTTGAAATTTGCCCAGGGGAGGAAATATCAAGAAGGCACGCCCCAGCATCAGGTGTGCAAATGATGGAGAAGGAATTACTATCAACCATGCTGGATATCAACCCGTATAAGAGACCAAGATGTACTCTGGATTCGTACAGCAATTGGGAATTCCCAACCTTGCGAGAATAGACAAAATAATGCTCAATGTATTGATAGGATCTTCTCTCCATGCACTGATAACACGAAGTGAGTTTTATATAAATTTTATTAGTTCCTATTTTTAATCTCGCACGGAAGTCACCATTAAATTTGAAGAGGGGAGAATGTAATGGACAAAATTAAATGAGAAAAAGAACACATAAACAACCCCATAGCTTTTTGTAATATATCGATACCACCAACTATATCATATTCCGATTTCCGATTCATGTTTTTGACTGTGATAGAAAGTTTTAAAACAGTAAAGTAAGTAAATTTTTTGTCATTTAGTTTCTCCATTCTTCCACTATGTTTCTCCTTTCCTTATTTTAGTAAGTATCTGCATAACAGAATGTCGTATTTCACTTACATGTATTTATTAATATTAATTTGACAAAAAATCTAGTTTTGATAAATAGTTATTGCGTGTGTCCTAGCTTCATATCTATTTCAAACAAATTTAAAAAAAGACAATTTGAGTATTATATTAACTGATCGAAACATATCTTATGTATCTACTTTTATATATATAATAAGAAAAAGGATTCGTATTAAGTTCCTGTTATTTCATTTTCTTAATTAATCGACAATGTATCATTTGCCAGAGAAGAGGAATATTCTCCTATTTGAAAATGCCTGTTATTGATGCCTTTAGGTTGTGTGTAACCCCTGTTGCAATTCATATATGTAGAATTTTTGTTGAGTTCGTAAGCTTCATTTATGAATTTTAGGAATATAATTTGTTCTATTGATAATAAAATTCCTAACAATGTACAGTAAAAAAAACATTTTTCATCATTCTCCTTAAGCTGACAAAGCCTTTAATTAAAACTCTTATAAAAAATAATTCATCAAGCTGATATTTACAGTTGAATTAATGACGCAAAAATATTAACAAATTTATACCAATAACAATTATGTAAACAATTTTTTCCGTAGATACCAATGAAAAATAAAAAATGTAGCCACACAGTTAAAACTCGACTAAATCTAACGAAAAGAAAGAATATTACCCAAAAATGTAATAATAATAATTATTATTATTGAGTAATAAAAAATTGTTATTAAAATATTTATTGAATTAATAAAAAACAGTGTAAACTACTATGGGATGGCACTGTATCCCAGACGACAAGAAAATCTATGATAATTCAAAGTGATTCAGAAAAAAAAGTCAGAGAATAGGATTATGAAAATTTGCGTCAACAATATACAAACAATAATCATTCAATTTGTTATATTTTGATCTGATTGTGCTAAGGTAATTAAATGGAAAATGCACTTGTCCATAGCTATCCATTTATGAGGATCATGTTTACTCATCTTTATATAAAAGATGATAAGTAATCACTGTGTTATCTCGCAAAACCTCATCTCAATATTGTTATACCACCATTATAAACTTAGAAAACGTGCCTGAAAATTTTATTTAAAAAATATATTGGAAGGCTTTGTAGCTGAGACGTATGCAAATTTATGATATTTAGAAAGCTGTACAGAAAAAACGGTGCAGAGGACGAAAATGTATTTCAACAATAACTAAACATTAAATATTTAATTTATTTTATTTATAAGCTTTACTGTTAACGTAAGCACTATACTGTAACGTTTTTCAGTTTAATTTTCAGTTTTTCAGTTTAATCTTCCTAATTATTTTATTTTTCTTGAGGAGTTTTTGTGATTAAGTTGTTGCATTTGGTTCCTACCTTGATTGTAGGGTAAAATTGTTTTGTTTTGTGGGTGTTAAGTGGACAAAACATTAAAAACTTTTCCTAAGGTTTATCAAGCCTAACGGACCTAACATACATCGTATTGTTTTCATTCAAGTACTTCTCAAAGCTATAAAGTTTACATTTATAATTACAGTTCAAGTGATAAAGTTTACATAAGTACAAACGGAATCATTAATTTAGTTTCTTGGTGCATAAGGAGTAAGCATTTAGAATTTCTCGTGCACATTCTATCACATAATAATTAAACTTTCAAAGAAACCTTGCCCTATTGTTGCACCCACGTTTTTCGTCATCATAATTTCATAGAATTATTACATCATTTTACAATTCGTTTTCTTGATTTTTTCGTCTTTATTGACATTTGAACATAATACAGAGTAGTTATTGTCGAATTAAATAACCTCTAGTGGCCGCCCTAAATAATTATTTCAATCATTTTTGTCAGTATATTTAATTTATTTAATATCTCATTTGTAACTTCCGTAGTGATAAATATATTACTATACTAATATCCTTTTATTCAGTGTTAGATGTCAGTTCTCGTGTATTCTCATTTGATTTTGTCGTTAAGTTGCTACCTAACTCACAACAATGGACACTATCGCATTCCTCAACTCATTCAAAGCTGATCTTCAGAAGGCGAACAATGACATGGTACAGTATATTGACACACGAATCAGTGCGCTGGAAGAGGTCAATAAGAAAACGATCGGCGGTTGGACTACAGTTAGAAATTCTCGACGTCCTTCCAACTGCTACCACACGGTTAGACCAAGGACACATGCACCACCCCAACTCTTAACTCAGAATAGGTTTAGTGTGTTAGATGACATGTCCCTGATTCCTCCCTTACCTACTCGTTTCATTCCCTCCCGTCCAGTACCCAGACCTGTTCACACACCACGCACTGGTAAGCACAGCCGCCCAAAACCACGTAAAGAGATGATACCAACACTTCCACGCAGAAATCAAAAAAATCTCATATTAGCTGATTTGCACGGTCGTCAGATGTCCTCCGTTTTGCGTGGATTGCTTCCTAGCCAGTTCTCAGTCTCCGGTTTCTTTAAGCCAAACGCTCGTTTGGCTGAATATATTCGAGAACTGGACACCTACACTAAAAAACTCACAGAGCGGGACATGGTAATCATCATAGTTGGTCAGAACGATATTAAAATGGGTGGTCATTTCAACGCATCTGAACATTACAAAAACTGAAAACGGACTCTCAGCACACAAACATAGTACTCTCTAACCTGCTTCCACGCTTCAACGTTCCACAAATAAACCACGAAATTAACCTGGCAAACATCTCCCTAAAACATCACCTGACAGACACAAAAAGTGGATAGTTCGGATAATTTGTAAATCTCACCCCGAAACTCTTGTAAACCTTTATTCAAGGAATTAACACTTCCCTGCATTTATATTTATGAAACGGTCGTGTTTGTTAAAACCGAATTACTGAAGTGCCACCCTTGCTTCATACAAAACAGTCTCGTTCACGAACACAATACTCGCAATAGTAATAATATAAATTGTGAATTTAGTGTTATTTCAATTCTTATTATTTTTAAATACTATACTCAGAATAATCTATAGTTAGATAATAATTTGTATATGTAAAATAAATTTTGTGTGTTAAATTACAAACATATTGACATTCTATTAGTATTATAACTCGCAGCTAACTTTTTATCTTATCTCGGAAATTTTGCTGAAATATTTGAATTTGCCTCTGTCTTAGGGTCCTTGGTCGGAATTGATGGGATGGTCCCTTGCTTGCTTCCGGAGAGTAAATTAGTTTATTGTCCTCCAGTTTGTACTGCTTTTATGACAATAATTTTTTTAAATATATGGAAGATGCATTTGTTCACAGCTGTTCCTCTTTCGAATATTGTTTAATTTTTTTAACAATATTATTTATATGTATACTTTGTAACTAATAGTATCACTAAATGTTGTTTATAATATTATTTACAATTAATATAATCAGTTATTAATTAAGAATATATGTATTTATGGCAGTATAGCCCATAATTTAAAAAATACATATTTTTTTATTATTTTTGCCAATATATGAATAATTTAATTATCAGTTAATGTGTATTAGATTAAACATGGACTAGATGAATTTTTTGTTTTCTTATCTTCGGAAGAACTTTTATGGTGTTTTAAATTTTCCCAACAAGTATAATCTGAAAAATATAGGTTGAAATTTAATTTGTAATTAGGGAAATGGTATTGCATATTCGTGATATCTGTAACCAAATAAAGTAAACGGACAATTCGTAGTACCAAATATAAATACATAACTTTCATAAGCGGTATGTGGACAATTATATAGAAAATACTTATTTCATCTCAAAATATGATCAAAACATTTCATTTATAACTTCAATGAGGAATTGTAATATTTTGCTATTTATTTTGAAAATAAAATTATACTATTTATATATTAAATTTACACCAGAAGACCACTAAAATTAAATTTATATAAGACCACTAATATAAGAATCACAATATAAGATTTTTGTAGCTAGAATGGTGTGTCTTCTCTCAACTTTCTCACATTTACGGTAAATACTCTGAAAATGGATTGTTTTCGGTAAAATAATTTCAATTAGTTTTCGATTGATCTGAGACATTCTTTATTTCTACGCGTTTCATTCTGTAACCTTTTTTTAACACCTCTTTTATTTCCATGGCCCAACTCTCCCATAAATTGGAGGATTTTCCATCACTTTTGGAAGCAATGTGTTCTACACAATGCAGTTCTTCCGATTCTAAAAATCCCGAAAACTCCTCATTTTCAGCTATGTAAAACAAAATCATAAAAATTATTATGATCATGCATGTCTTACGATAACATATTGTGACTTAGAAATAGAAATAAAACTGTTTACTATTTTTTTCCAATATTCTTCAATATTTTAAAATAATTCTCGGAAATCTTTGGCGTATCTAAACTTATTTCCAAATTACTCGATGCAAGAGTTGCATTGAAAAATTGAATTAACTAGTTGTTTTACTTGGATTACATACTATGCTCGAATTACATGTTTCATAAAAAGACTCAGTATCTGCGAAGTAGTTTTATCGTGTTAGTATTTTACAATATAATACAAAAGTACCTACTTTATTTCAGATACGGCGAACTTACCCTAATTTTGAAAGTAAAATTTATTTTTTGGTTACAAAGAAACCAACTCTTGCTAAATATTTAAAAATATACTTCCATTAAACTTACGTTCAATACTTCTTTTCTAATATCTATTACTTCTTTCTTCATCCATTTACTCATCCAGTTAAATTTATTCATCCATTTACACATGACCGCTATAAAACAAACGAAGAGACAGAGAAACGGATGAGAGTTACGAAAAATCTTCAGAATAAATTGTTTAAAAAATTATAAGGCGTATTTTCTAAGATGATAATGGTGGTATTCGTATTATCAACAATATTAGATGAGGTTTTTTAGGTAACACAGTGATTAAATTATTACATTTTTTTATATGAATATGAGCAAACATGATTCACATAAATGAATAGCTATGAACAAATGCATCTTCCATTTAATTATCCTAGCACAGTCAGTTCAAAATATAACAAATTGAATGATCATCGTTTGTATATTGTTGATGTAACTTTTTTATAATCATTTTTCTTTTCCATTTTTATCTGTAACGCTTTCAATTATCATAGATTTTCTAGTTGTCTCGGATACAGTGCCATCACATAGTTTACAGTTTTTTATTAATTCAATAAATATTTTAATAGCAATTTTTATCACTCAATTATTATTATATTTTGTGTAATATTCTTTCTTTTTGTTGGATTTAGACGAGTTTTAACTATGTGGCTACATTTTTTATTTTTCATTGGTATGTACGGAAAAAATAGTTTAAATAATTGTTATTGATAAAAATTTGTTAATAATTTTGCGCCATTAATGAGTAATTAATTCAAATGTAAATATTAGCTTGATGTATTATTTTGTAAGCGTTTTAATGGAAGTTTTTGTCAACTTTTTGTCAACTCAACAAGAAAGTTGACACAACCTTTTTTTTTTAAACTGTACATTGTTAGAAATGTTATTTCTGGGTAATTAATAAGTAATTAAATAGTACTAATTGTTGGCACTAGTTTCATTTTATTGTGTTATAAAAGTTGTTCCAGCTCTCTTTAGAGGAGGTGGAATGAAGCATCAAAACATGTACACATTGGAAACATAATTAAAACGGAACGATTCCTCTATTGTCTTTCAGAGATGGGTTGAAGTTTTGGAGATCAATACGAGAACTAAATTTACACTAATCAAGTATTGTTTATCTTTTTCATAAGAAATGTTTTATTTGAATGGTTCAATTATATTTAATATATTATACACTCGAGTGGGGTGAAAAAATTCACCACTTGGTGTAAAAGTAAGATTTAATTTAAATAGCTTGGAAGAAAAATTAGTATAACTCTGAACTCGGTAAGACTTCAAGCAACTCGTTATAATAATTCCCACACCTCTGAGATATCTAAAAAAAATTCTCATGCTTCCAGAATTTGATTGCAGATACAAAAATACATGTCATAAGCAAAAAATTAAAATGTTTTACATGTGTATTTAACTTAACAATTAACCAATTAAATAATGACTTTCTGTTTCAGTGTTCTAGAAGACTGACTCGGAATTAGAAACGCAAGTCTAATAACGACTAATTCATTCAAGCACTCTGCAAAATATATTTTACAAAATTTACATTTTTTGCTTTTATATAACTCTTGTAATACATATTAATTTCCTGAGAACCAAATTACTGATGAAGAATAAGATATATGCTAAACGATTGTTGTAGATAACATTTTATTCATATTTGACTGAAAATAAAAGCAAAAACAGGTGGAAAACAATATACTTGTATTTAATTGTGTATGTCGCAAAATTAATTTCTTATATTATTGTTTAACTGTTTTAAAATAAAAACGAGTTTTTATATAAATATTGTTAATACTATAGATTTGGCAATTTACAGTAAAATTTATAAAGCTTTAGAATTTCCGAACGTAGTACTTAGTAGCTTCTCAAGAAAGAAATTTAAATACAATAAGTTAGTATCAAATATTATATTAATAGTCAAATACATGTTTGTTATTATAAAAGTGTCGTGTTAAACGTTTAGACATGAAAACGCATTAGACTTGTGAAATTTTTCAACCAAAAAATGTTGTCGGTACTATCGTTTTGTTGTTTAATACTAATGAATTGGTATTTGAAATATCGTCTGTCTTTCTAGCTCTATGTTTGGACCAATTATATTAAAAATTCGTGAGAAACGATGGAAATAAATCCCCAATAAATATTAGAAACGATGCACGACAATGTGTAGGACAATATGTTACATTTCCTTCCAGAACGAAGTAAGATGCTATCCCGTAAAATTTCGATAAAAGAGCCCGCAGAAAAACCGGAAGAAATACCTGGTTGGAAATGATCAAAATTTTATTCTTAAAAGTATTTAATTATAAAAAATATGACGTTCCATAACTCTATTAACTTAATGATATAACTCTGGAGTCTCCGAATTGGCTACAAATAATGTTAAAAACTCTATATACATTACAAATGTCTATATGCGTTTCACAAACATAATTCTTTAAACAACAACCAGGCGTTGAAGTACACGGTGTTATACTTCACGCAGAAATTTTAAATCCACCTCTGCCTTAGGGCCCTTGATCGGAATTGATGGGATGGTCCCTTTCTTGCTTCCTGAGAGTATATTAGTTTATTGTCCTCCACGTGGTCATACGCAGTTTGTAACTGCTTTTTTTACGATAAAATTTATTTTATTTATTTACTTTATTTCATACACAAATGCACGCATGCTTTAAAATATTTTCACTCATGTTTTCGTTACTTAAAATGGTTCTGCCACACAATGTTATTCATATTATTCAAAAGCCTATTCGATAACTTATTTTAACAAATAATAATAACTACAACGATTATCTAATTTTAATACATTTTTAAAAGTAATAAGTAATATAAACGTAATGTGAGCTGTAAATCCGCATGACTCATTCGTAAGACACTAGTCTGTATTCCCATAACATAGCTAACAATGGGAACGGCGAATAAATTTTTTAATATAATTTCTCGAGACTTATATAAAAATATATAAAAGTTGATGCAGGATTTCGACCGGATCTTAAAAAATTCATCGATTTAAAAGATTCACTTATTATGTAACGTATTCTAGGGTGAGGGGGATTCCAAATACCGTTACACTGCGTTTCGGTGAGGTACGGTGGTGCTAGCCTAACGCTATGTTATAGTGTGTTTTGCAGATTGCTTTTACTCTTACAGTTTGTTACTGTAACCTAAGTACTTCATCGCTGAGTGAGAGAACAAAGCATTAGAAATCAATGAATGATGTCAGTGTAACAAAATTTTACTCCACTGTTTTCGAGAAACAAAAATATTTTTTTTCGGGAGGAGAATTAAGCTAGCGCTTCTTAGTTGTTGGGAGGGAGGTCTCATACGTATCGTAGCAGGTACGTTATTGAAGGGTGGGGGTTGTTAAAAATTGTATTTTTTACGTTACGTAATTTATGAATGGCTATGTTTACCTTTGGTACTTTGCAATAGAGGCGTGCAGAAACAATGCGATGAAGTATAAGAATTCCAGAAAGAATTCGAGGTAACATAGAAACTAAAATAATTCAATTTTGCGCCCATAATCAAGTTAATTAGTGGCGTGGTCAAGCTACAGGGAAATTGTAAAATATATGCATTATTGATCTATGAACGTTATCTTCACTAAGTTTTTTTATCAGTTACATCTCATTCGGGGTATGAGAATCTCGCTTATCAAAACTAGTGTACTCGTAAATACCCGAAACTCAAATCCAACCCCAAAACTGTCAGTGTTGGGCAGAAGGGAGGTTAAAACCAGGAATTAAGGTCAATAATTATATTATGTACCTAAATTCAACTGAAATAGTGATCGAAAACTGTTGTTTTAGTTGTACTCTTAAAAAACTATTGGACAGAAACCTTAATTTTTGCTGTGTTACTGGATAAGAAAGCAGACTGCTAATCCTCCCAATGAATGTACCCCCAAAGAACGTCTTCCTATCTGGAGATTAGAGAATTAAGGATTGAAACTCCATATACCAATAAGCTTAAACTTATAAAAATGAAAAATCCTAAGCAAAATAGTACATAGGAAAGATGTTATATTAATTAATTCTTTGAGGCAAGCAATCTATTTCCCACATTTTAATAAATCCAATACAGTTTTGTGTATTACCAAACCATGAATGCAAATACTGATAGTGGTATCCTTTATTTCAGAATCTACCAAGTAAATGCTTATTTCATGCAATTGCCTACATACGGGCTCCATTCATCAACAAAAGTGTATTTTCCAGGCATAGGTTTACTTTGGAAAAAAAAAAGAGATAACACATCTTTAAAAGAGGGGTACATGATCGCTTTGCATGTAGTATTACCATAGTCATATTTCCATCAGAAGTGGTAATAATACCCCTCGAGATACCTACTCTGCAGAATCTTTTACAACGTATTCCACATGGCCATGCTAGGTCCACCTGAGAAAGATCAAGTAAATGTTGGATTTTGTAAAATAAATTAAAAATGAATGTCAGATATTTTGCGTTAACGTTCTTGTTTAGCTTTAAAGAAAATAAGAGACAAAAGGTTTAAAAATCATGTACATGCATATGTTACGGTTATTTTGGTGTGTTAATATTTATAATTAACCACCAAGATACTTTGTTAATGCAATAAACTAGATAAAAGTTATTTCGGGTGAATATTTTAACTGGTTATTTTACACGTCAGAGTATGAATAGTCAAAGTGCTGAATCATAATCCTGAAAATATGGATAAAAAGTAGACGATGTAAAATTTTAAGAATATCAGTATCCGCCTCTTCAAGATAAATTCATCTTTATGTCTAGGGAAATGTGGATGTAGGGTGAATAATGGACGTAGGGGACAAGATGCAATACGATTTAAATTTAAAATGAAATGTATTTTTTTAACTGTTTCTAATGTCCGTTCAACGAAGTATTTGAAACGAGGTAATGTGAACCCATCATTTGTTTAGCGGTGAATCCCAAAATTTATTGGTCCAGACCTCTTTATACCATTATATGCTCGTTGATTCCACGATGAATGCTGTGTACTGTTTTTTTCTCTCTCGAACCAAACCCTTGGCAAGTGTTGAGTGAGATGATCTTTGTAAAGGCTTGAAAAATGTTCCCCATCTATGCCAAATGAGAGGCAATTACATTAATTATTTGGATGTCCCGCAGCGTTCTTGTGACTAGCAGGCGGTGCTATGTCTTCTCGTAAGAGGCTATAAGTATCTTTATCGTAGTCCTTAGTTTTGATGCGTAATTTTAATTATTTTAATTGGGAGCCATATAGAATCCCACGCTTTACTTCTGTATTCAAATTACTTTCGTAAGAAATTATCCGTGTTTCCACTAAGAAGTAATTTTGATGAGAAAGTAGAGTCGTAATTCTTCGAAGTTAATGATCTAATTCACGAGGAAAAGAAAAAGATTTTTCTCTAAAACAATGCAAATTTTTCAGACTTGGTGATATTGTTTTTATGTGATTTATATGATAAATCAGTAAAAATATTTTACAGTGCGTTTTGCATTGCGAACTTATTGATATTGGTTATATAAACTTGTGAGGTTGCATGTGGAGTTGGGGCTAGTGTTAATCCAACCTAAAACTTATGGAACCTATCCCTAGGAAAATCACGGAGCCTATTTACTTACTGGGTTTGTAATACAACCATGAATAATTCAACTAATACACTGTATTGTCAACATAAGCCTTGGAAAAATAACCAGATATAAAAGCAAGTCTCTTCATAAATAGGCTGAAAATGTTCAGTCAAACCATGACACATGAGGTATTGCCATATATTTTTGTAATTAAGAACAATTTTTCGGTAAGTTATTCTCCTATAAAAGAAAATAATGTATGGGATTGAATTTCGTGCTAATGTACGTGATAGGCACAAGCGTAAGCAAGTTTAGTTGACACACATTTTTATATTTACGTGTAGCTTCATCGACATCGAATACTATTTTATGTTTATTATCAGAGTTGATTTTACAAAGCAATGAACAATTTTGGTTTGTATGTAAAATTCTTTAATGTAGAGATGTATTATTTTATAATTCATTGTTGATATGTGCGTCAAAGTTTTAACTATACTATTGAATTGTGATCAGAAGCATAGATTTCGTAATTGTTTGCATTTTACATAATAAATCGCGAGAGATCAGAGATTCCATCAAATCTTAAGGGAAGGGGGTATCGTTTTTATTTTAAAACATCTGACGTATCATGTATGGCCATTGTCAGAGTCGTAAAGAATAAGAGCACGACAGCGACGTAGGTCTGTACGATTCTGACGTTGCCTTGAAGGAGGCCACAACAAGTTGGCCGAAATGTTGGTAGTTAATGTCTACTGAGGCGCAAATTGCCCCGGACGAACAAGTTGATATAAAAAGAAGTTTTGCTGAATTTAATTATATGCAAGCAATTGGGAATTTCAACAAATTTTTAGTGAAATTTTTAGTGGAGAGTTACGAGATGCGAAGGCTTGCATCTGCGGAGAAGAAAAGGAAACAAGGGAACATCAATTATGGGATTACCCCTGGTACGGTGCAGTGCGAGACGAGTCCATTAAATCCATTAAAGCGACAGGGGTATATGCGATAGCAGACAAGACGCATCGAATAGATGACAAACCACCTAAATTTGAAGCCTTCCGAGAATTTGTAACGAAGTTGAGCTAACTATGAGATATGTTGAAAGAGGAGTTAGACGGATAGTGAGATGTGCATCCAACTGCACGTGCCATTGACGGGAACGTTGGAAAATCCCAATGGTAAAGTGATGCAGAAAAGGAAACCAATAAAACAATGAATGATTAATAAAGAGAGCCTTGTAATGACGTAGTTGTAGACAAGGCGGTCTGGGTGACCGAGGCCAAAATATTTTTTTTTAATGTGTACATGGATTTTATGAAAGTAAATGGGGTTGATTAACCAGTATTTGTAATAATTTATTTATAATTTATATTACCTTTATAGTATTGTCCTAATGCAACATAAAGTTTGAATGTTAAATTCCCTGAACATGGGTTTGTGTGGATTTTGTGAGTTATGAGTTATTCGTAATATAATTTTAAATTCTGAAATATGTCAGTGGTTAATTTGTTCTTGGCATCTCTCTACCTCAAGACGTAGATGAGACCAGAAACACTTCGTTATCATCTACTGACCTAAATAATTAGAGATGTATACGTAGAAACAAGGAATAAGAGGTGATTATATCTAATCCGTTGTAGAGAAAAAAAGTACTTAAACTATTAATATAATAATACATAGATCTCTTAGATACGTAAAACCAGATGTATCAAAAAGGAGGTATACAAATTTTATATTATATGTCACTACCGTGAAAGTACACACATTATTCCTTCTTACTTAATCTATTTCCTTTTTTAGCATTTTCTGCAAATAGCTTTTGGATGAGGGTTACACGATCATCGATTATGTACAGGACTCTTTGAGTCCTTATTTCAATCGGGTTGGCTTAGAAAAGCGACCATTATTCCTGAATACATACTTCAAAGACAATGGAAATTATAAGTTGCTTTGCCAAAGGACATTCTGTGCTCGATTGTGCAATACACAAAAGAATTCAAAATGAAGTCAATCGGGACTGGTAAAACGAACATGTCTCTTGGGGGAAGAGAAAGAAGATTCAACGGGAAAAAATGGTACAACAAAGACAAATACATACTTTTTTAAGTGCAATTTTCTTGCACTGAAAGTTTTTGGCAAAGTGTAGTTCTTGTTTAAATTGAGTTATAATTCAGTTAAGGTAGGAATAAATAATAAATTTTCACAACGTTAGTAATTTTTCAGTACTTCTTACTTTATATTGCTATTTATATAAAGGTACTCATATTCATATTTGTTATTATTAGTGTGTATATATATATGAACAATTAATTCATTACTTTTAGTTGAGACATTCAGAAAAATATTAAAAAGGAAAGGATAATAAACAATTTCGCACCCGAGGAAGTTGAGCCTTGAAGAGACGCAGTTGTAAGACAAAAGAGAAAGTGGAGAGAGAAGGCTGGATCGCTGGGCTGCAGAACCCAATGGTTCTTTTTGAATAGCATCATAAAAGTATCCGCCGCGGGTAGGGAAATCCTACGCAGAAGCTAGCGTGGAGCAAAAGTTAAAGAAAAGAAAATTGAATAGATGAAAGGAAAATTAACCAGATATATGATTGACATGTACTTCACAAAAGTGGAAGGATGCTACAGAAATTCGAGGGAATAGTTAGGGTTATTTTCGAGACAAAACCGAGAACAACAATCAAAGTTGTAGAAAGAAAACGGCGAAGACGAAGGAACCCATTTGGAGTAATGATGATTGACATAGGGCATGACAGTAGACGAGTGGCTCTGGCTGTCGAAAAAGGAAGTACAATGTAAGTGATTGACGATGGACAGTACTAACCAGGGGACAGGAAAACGCGGAGAAGGATGGTCACGGTTTCTTTTAGGAGATAAAGAAGTGTCAATGACGAGGGGACAAGGCCAGCTGTCCTGTGTTAAATACAACCCGCAAAGAGATGGCCATGGGATCGCGCCGTGACGTCGTGGAAACTCACGGAGTAATGTTGAGCATTACTATTCGTCTAGACCGAACGAACTTCACTACGTATTGGCCAATCAAAATTTATCCCCCTAGAGTGGAAAAAAATAATTGCCGAAAATAGGACGTGACGTCAAAAAGGGCATGATCTTTCTAACCAAGTTTTTAAGAATCTGGTGGGGAGATGGCTACTTAATGAAGAGCGCAGGGGCGGTCGAGATCATTATGATCATTTTTATCATTATAGTGAGCATTATTACCATCATTATTCTTCTTATCTGGCGCTACAGCCCTTTGTGGGCTTTGGCCTTCACGCAGAGTAGTGCTCGCGCGATTTCTTGACCCCGGCACTAGAAGGAGGAGAGGTGGTCAGCATCTCGCTCTGACCGGTTCAACACAAGGATAGACCCGGTACTCATTTTATAGCAGGCTGGGTAGACCTGGGAGCCAGTCTGGATGTTGAGGCTTGATGAAAATCCCCACTTCACCGGCGATCAATCCCCGGCCTTCCAGCCAGCAACTCAGTGCTCTATCCACTGAGTCACGCTGACATCTATCATCATTATTAGGTGAGTCTTATTATCATCATTTTTAGATCATAACGACTAAGTTTATCATTAATAAGTAAAACGATGAACTCGACTTTTCTTAACTGATGATTCAATGATATAAAAATAGTTTCATTTTGATCGACTTCTGATTTCAACAGTAGTACTCGGTTTGAGTGGCTCAACTTTTCACGCTAATTGAATGGCTTCAAATTGTAATTACACCAATAACGTGACATCAAGTTGAGCTGGAACAACTTTAAATGGTTTTACGAGAGTCTACGCCAAGGGTCGACTGGTCTTTGTATCAACGCCGGTGTCCGTCATCTGCTGAACGGGAAAGCGAGGGGCCTAGAGGTAACTGGGTCATTGACCTCTGAGGGACTCGGTATGCCCATGTTGTTTTGATGACTGGTTGTCAAGCTCCAATGTCAATGGGAAAGGTAATTTGCATGACAGGCTGCGCCCAGTATTAATCGATATAATAAAGTTATAAAAGATCCGAATGTTCGTAAACAGGCGGAAGAGTATCGCAACCGTTGAGGTGCAGTTGGAGTGGGGTGGGGAAGGCTCTTAGCCGTTGGAGTAGGTGCAGGACTTCCTTGTTCCAAGAAAGGACCATGAAACATAGCGAAGTGAAAGCGTCGGCGTACTACGCACTTATTTTGGCCAAAAGCAGTTGGGAGTTAGAAAATGACGAGTATATTGTAAACAAAATCATTGGAAGTGAAACAGGTAAGGAACGGAAAATTACTCGAGATTATTAAAAGAAGGTCAGCGTCGGTGGCGGATACTACTTCAAACGCGCAGCGGCAAGAAAAACGCACACCGTGGGAGAAGAGAGAGTCCGAGATTTTATGAGTTAAAGAGGCGACAAAAGAGATCGGGGGTGTACGTGGGTGCACCCTTAGCTCGTAGAATTATCAAAGGATAGCGACCAGCGGCCTAGAGACGGTTGGCGAGCATTGTCGAAATGTAGAAGAAAGGAACCTTTAAAGGCACGGGTATGACAGTTGAAATTTAGAAAGTTGCATAAATTCAGTATCCTTTTGTTGTTATAAACCGTCTGGTTAAGATCACTCAGGAAACGGTTGGAAAGGAGAGCAAGTGTGAAGTTGAAGTGTGGAAATTTACAAAGAAACAGCTTGTCGATTTGCCAGGAAGGTGGGTCGTCATGAAAAATAACCAGTAGCGAAAGCTCCACGTGGAATTGCATTTTAATAGTATTGGGTACAGTGAGTCACGTGGGTTTTTGAAAATAGATCACGTGAGCAAGTGTCTGATGAGCAAAGGGGGGACGAGTCCATTTATACTCGAGCAGAGACGCTCCGTTAGCTTTGCATTCAATCATTCGAGATTCTGAGATTTTCATTAGAGAATTTTCTATCATTTGCGTATTACTCTTAGCAGAATATTCTTGTTACTTCTCCGTCTCACTAATAAGTACTACATTAGGAGACGTCGGACTTTGAAATTTCAGAACATTAGGTCTTAATGTTTTTAAGTTCAAGTTGTTTTTAAGTGACAACTTGAAACTCATTGAAATTGTATGAAGTAGATAAAACTTCTACTGTTCTAAATTCTCCGAGATCGAATCGGAAACGCGACGCGCCAGTTTGTTCGCTGATGAGTGATGGCGTTCTGCATTTAAATCGCATCTCGGCAAGTTACGAGGAACATTGATGTCAAAGAACTTTCGGGACCATGGGGAGGCGCAGCAATTTCGAGGAGGAGCGGGAATTCCTGAAGTGAACGGAGACCCCAGAATGACTGGGCTACCACCGATGAATGAACTACCAGCTGAGAGGCGTCCGGGGTCATCGTTCGGGCCAAAGATTGTCAATGACCTTCCAACATTCCACCTACATCATAGACTGATCTGTACATCTGTCGAGAAGGTAATTTCTATGTTGGCTGCGACCAATGTTAGTATTTTAAGCAGCAGCGAGGAGATTCAGTGTTTTGACCGAAATGAGTGAAGGCCCATGCTCAGAACTTTTGTATTTGTGATTGTCAATTAAATAGAAAAGGCTGAAAGAAGATGAGCGATGTTAAAGGTTTTCTGTTCTAAATTCCAATTAATACTGTGTAATAATTTGGTAATGTTAAAATTCAGAAGGGTTTCTTTTGTAAAGAGTGTATCAATATTGTAATATTTTGGGGAATAACATGATTTTGGGGGGCAGTGAAGCATGTTAATTACAGGTAAAATATGTACAAGTGTAAATAAATAAATAATTATTCAATTCGTTTTCCTTCTGATAAGAAACCTCAATGTGTGTATTTCACTTAAATAAATAATTACGAACCTTACTAAATTTAATTGGCATGAGCGAATAATTTTTCAGGTGGGTATTGACTACTACCCTAATTAACTCCTTCATTTTTGTTACAATATATAGTAAGGAATGATTCCTCACTTTTAATTGTCTTTATTTAATTATTTAGAAAGTGTAAATGTTTAGTGAGCGAGCGGAATTTTACTGCGACCCTTAGCGAAGAATGTAATGGAGTGGGGAGACGCGGAGCACGGTCGAAGGTCTTGCTTGTTCGGAGGTAAGGTTTTAAATATGCCTGGTGGAATGGGCTAGCGTCCTACTCATTTACTTATGCGAGAAGCATAAGGAAAGAAGGAAATGTTAAACAAATAACAAGTGGCATTGTTGAAACTTAAACAAAAGAAGAACGGAAAGGTTCTTAATATTTTTGGAAGAAAGCAAGGTCAGCATCGGTGTCAGATGTGGATACGCGTACGTAGTTATAGTGAGAAGACACGGAAATTTACTGGATAGGGGGACAGGTCTTTTGTGAACCGATGAAAGTCGAGCAAAGAGAAAAATTAAGTTGGGGCGCGCGAGGCCACCATCTGTTAGATATGTCAGTGCGAGTGGGTGACGAAAAGCAGTAGGAAGACGACTGCATGGAAAGCATCGTAGAGCTGTAAATAAAAGAAGTGTCTAAGAGATGGGTTTGACATCCCAAATATTCGAAAGCTGTTAAAATTAAATGTCAGGTCGTTAATAAATTGAAAAGTGGTATCTGGCTAAAATCACCGCAGAGATGTTTGGGAAAAGACGAAGCCTGAAAAATTAGGAAAATTACCAAAAGTTAGTCTGAGGGTTGGCTCGGAAGTAACATATGTCACAACGAAAACTACAAATTATAGCGACTCCACGTGAAATAGAAATTAGTTGTATTTGGCAAAAAGTCACATGATTCTGAAAAAGGAGCACGTTTCCAAGTTTCGGAGTGACAGATTGGGGACGTGTCTACAAATTGACGAGCGGAGTCGCTCCAAGAATCACTCTTGCATTTTCAAAATTTCATCACTTCTAGCATTTTTCGAACATATTCTAAAACATTTTATTCTATCATAATCAGTAGAATTCCATCATTCTTTCGATCATCTTTCGACTTAGAGATTTTTCTACAAGTGGTTTCTTGGCCACATACTTTAACTTCACAGATATATCATTACGTTTGTTAAGTTTCAAAATCGAAATTTTAATTCCGAGTACGAGTTGGAATCAACTATCAGCAGTTGGGCAACTAATTAACTCCGATACTTAAACATTGCGTACAGAGTTCGCCAATTATTACGGTTCAATCGTGAATACTCGGTACTTTCGGTGAAGTAAGGCGCTTATGAACTTTTAATACGCTGAACAATTACGACGCCAGTGGTCTGCTGATTTCTTGCGTGGAACGAGAAAACAGAGACCTGATGACTGCAAAATGGGGTCAACGGTCTCTAGAGGGGAATGATTCGACAGCTTGGGGGAGGAAGGTCTTCATGAATGACTTGGTACTATGAGAGGCGTACCGACCTACTGCCACAACCTTTTCAGTTTGACGAACTGGTTGTGGTAATGACGGACTGGTTGCGCCCAGTGTTTATATATCGTGTGACCGCGAGAAGAATTGTGCAACAAACATGAACTTTACCGCCCTTGCCCAGAACTTTAATAATAACTTATCACTAAGTTCAGAAGGGCGAAGAAGATGAACCCTAACTGCTGATCCTCTCTAATTAAAGTAATGTAAATGTTAACGGTTGTAGCAATTAGCTACCAGTAGTTGAAACAAAACACAGAGAACTTTCATTTTGTTATGTGGTGTATTGGGATTTTTTGGAGTGTGCACATGATGTAATAATTAATAATCATGTATAATTCTATAAATAAATAATTAAACCAGTTGTATCTTAATTGGCGTTTACCTTTAACAAGGGGCCAAACCCAACCTATTAAATTAAGTATACGCGTGACCCTATGCGCAAAATATGTAGTAGATTGAATTATCCAATCTCCGATTGCCACTGACGAGATTTACTCCCAGAATGACCACAATGACTCAAGTCGGTGAATATGAAATTATACAAAAAATTATCATTAATCCAGGGTCTGAGAGTCGTCTGGCTAAGCGGCACGGTTAAAATTATTGTATCAAAATTTTAATTGGGTATTCTCTGCCAACCCTATCAATCCTACACTAAAATTTAACTACTGTGAATTTTAAACACATTTAAATAAACTCCTAAGTCGATTGTGCTTCTACCCCAGAACAAAATGTTCCCTAACAACTGGAGTAAAACACATGAAAACAATAAAACAAGTGAAACATGGGAACGATTGTTGATTGTATTACACAAAATAAAATTCAGTCAAGAGAAACATTATTCAGCGAAAATTATCCGTAGACTCTACTGATAAAAGAAAAAAAAACAATAAATTATATCTGAGCTTTGGTTCAGACGTAGAATTAATCACATGAGAACAAACTACCAAATTTACACTGCGTTGGAATACTAGATTTCAAAAACTCATTACAACTGTTAGCAAAAGTTCGAGGCAAAAAGTTCCCCACGACTCGTCGATGAAAGAGGAAACGCCATACACGTAACTCATATACCTCACGACGTCTTTCTTCTTTCTTGGTTGCTGAGAAGTAGGTGAAGTTCAAATCAGGCGATTTCCACGAGCAGAATATTTCAGTTTAAAAGCTGCATAGTATTATTCAGTTTATAAGTTGAATGCTGGCTTGGGAATTCTTTCAACTGACGTGAAAAAGTTTTTGAAATGCGATAAAAAGCTTTTCTTTTACTACGCGCTACACTTAGTGCTACGTTTGCACACTTGCCCTATTACTAAGTTTTTTAAGGGCTCGTACTTTTCCTATCACCTGAGGACGTTTTCTNATATATATATATATATATATATATATATATATATATATATATATATATATATATATATAACGTCTCGGGTCGTATCTTGTCAACTGATTCGCCTCAATCTAGTACCATCTGCCGAACTACAGTCGAACCACTGTCGAATAAACCTCTTATCCCCTACACAGTGCCGTGACGAGAACAATAAAGTCTCCCCTCACCTCCGCCCTACCCTGTAAATCATCAACAATTGCAACACTTCCAATTCCACGTCATAACCTTTCAATTCTGCAAGTAACTCCTGAACATAACAAAGACCTAAAATGACGCATTTTGTCATAACTATTGTGCGATATATATCTAAAACAAATTACCATTACAAGAAACAAAATGTGGTTCTTCGGGAAAAAAATCAAATTGATTTATTATTAAAATAACTTGACATCACAGTCTAAGGCGCTTAAGAGTCAGTAATCTACAAGTGTTTAAGGAAATAAAACTAACTTAAACTATTCACTCAGAATTCTACCCAATAATATTATAAACTAACAAAATGAATTTAAAATGAAAATTTAATATATAACTATATTATATCATATAAAATATTTTTTCCTGGCCTCAGAATGAGCATAATGGAACTCAAAATGTCCGACGGGTTCTTCCTGCGTCATAGTTTACCTCAGATATGTCTTAACTTGAGTTTGCTGAAACTACTTGAGCGCTGGCTACAGCAATGAATATTGTTAATAATACGTGAAGTGTGTTTTATAAATTGCAAATGTTTTATCAACGTATCGTCAGCAAGTATTGATCCCAAGTGAAGTAACTGATTACACAGCTACCCTCATTAGTCTTGGTAACCTCTTTTATTATTGACGAGAGATCAATGTTGCTTGCAATTTATTTTACGCTCTCCTTTTTCAGGATTGTTAAGATGTAATAGAAATTTCCATTCGATGTAATGAAAGTAATTTCATTGTCTATACATCAATGCACTATAGGATCTATGGTTACTAAGTTGTCTATGGGGCAATTGATATTTCTCTTGAAGATTTCTAAGGGAGAGTTATGCGACAGAAGCGTACCTAAGCGAGAAACGCGCGGAGCTGTCCGGGTCTCGTACTCGCAGGTGTCTAAATGGGTCTTAAAAATAAAATGAAAAGTAAATTTCAACTGAAATGTGCTTTAATTTCATTATTAGTAAATTACTAATTACTGATCTCTTATTAAATACAACTTCAATTTCAAACTCAGCATACAAACACTTTTGTGTGTAGTTTGAAAAGGAACTTCAAAAAACTCCCGCTCCATGTTTAATTATTTGTCGGTACGCTTTTGGCTTGAGATGTATCAAAACTAATAATAAAATAGTGAATTCTTCTGGTTAAAGATTTCTAAAAAAGTGGGTTCGATTTCTAATTCTTGCTCGTTTTATATTGCTGTTATAATTAAGAATCTCCTTTCCCTACAGATTTTTAAATAATGCAGACATCTCTGAAAAGTACAACAAGCTAGTGGAATATCTGCAATTTTCTTGTTCAAAGATATTTATATTAACTTCAAATAACAAATCGTTCCATATTACTAGGTATAAAAGAAAGGAGAATTATTCCACTTAGTTTATCCATTTAGCAGATCTGAGACTGAGTCTGTGATGCAGTCGGTAGTGCGGTTATTGGAACAACAAAGTCGTACATCCAACACAGCGAATCCGTTTAATAAAGAAATGGTACTATGCCTTTATGAGAAGACATCCCGTCATATGATTACGCCAGGAAGAGTCTATTTCGATTGCTTGAACCAAAGGTTTCAACAAGGAGAATGTCTATGGATTCTTTAACGTCTTGGAAAATGTAGTACAAGAGGAGTCTATAGGCGCACTTCGTATCGTCAATGTCGACGAGTGTCGATTTTGTACGGTCCAGAAAAAAGTCTCCCAGGGTAATCGCACTACGTGGTAAGAAGCAGGTGGGGTTCATATCTAGTCGGGAAAGGGGTGTCAACAAAATTACCTTTTGTTGCACCAGAGCTTCTGGGATATTTGTCCCACCAATACTGATTTTCAAACGAAAGAGGATGCACTGAGCGCTAGGAATTAGAGAGCCTCCCGGAAGTCTGGTAATAATCTCCGACTCGGGCAAAATCAACAGTGATCTTTTCACGAAGTGACTGCAGCACTTCATCGACTTCGTGAAGCCAACACCGGACCGAAAATTTTACTGCTGTTGGATGGTCTCACCACTCATTCCAAGAATTTACAAGCCATCCTGCTGGCACGTGACAATAGTGTTATATTATTTCAGTTACCAGGCCATACAACCCATCGTCATCAGTCACTGGACGTTGCGATATTTAAACAACTAGAAACATCTTGTGAACAAAGTGTGGCAAAGTGGCTGAGAACAAATCCAGGGAAAGCTGTAACACAGTTCGAAGTCGCCGTTATTTTTGCTGAAGCCCATGCAAAACCTGCGAATATCAGCAACGCAGAGAGTGGATTTCGCGCGACCGGCGATTAGTATTTGCTGAACACGAGTTTGCAGCAGGTGACAACTTTATCGAGATCATCGCAACAGGAAATGCAGATGAAACTGACGAACCGACAACCTCACGTGGCTCACCCTGATCTTCCATCTCTATTCATTTCCCACTCGAGGAAATTAGTCCCCTTCCAAAACGAATGGTATCTGGGGGCCAAAGAAGGGGAAGGAAGGCGCAAGAAGCAGCTGTT
This sequence comes from Laupala kohalensis, assembly GCA_002313205.1. Classification (NCBI taxonomy): domain Eukaryota; kingdom Metazoa; phylum Arthropoda; class Insecta; order Orthoptera; family Trigonidiidae; genus Laupala; species Laupala kohalensis. The sequence goes on along the minus strand of NNCF01125790.1, from coordinate 266,569 downwards.
CTGACATCCAGCCCGTACAAGAAGCGCCTAGACATGGCGAAACAGAGAGAATCCAGCAGAGATGCTAAGACAGAAGAGAGGACAGTCGAAATCCTCGACATCGTAGGATGAAGTCTTAGAAACCAACGGCGATGATTGGTGCGTTTCTTTCTGTGCGAAAGAACATTCATTGCAGTTATGGTTCGGTGCATCGAATGTAACAAATGGACAAATATTGATAAAAAAGGGAACAAAAGGTTTTTTACCAGTAAAGCCTGCCAACCATAGAGGTTATGGAAATATGTCAGTATGTTTCTAGTACGTGGAAATAGTAAAGAGTATTATTTTGCTTTGAAGAATGTAGTATGACTGTTGTATTGATTTCCTTTATTTCTCACATATATTGAGACATCATGGTGGTCTACATCTGTTAAATGTGCGTGATAAACTATTAGTTTGCTATATAGAGTTCATTTTTGAACTTAATTTTTATACCGGTACGATTTGCGATAACAAGAGGTACGATTTGCACAACCAGATGCCCAAATCGTATCTCTTGCATGCAGTACAAATACTGGCGAAAAGTGCCTTAATAATCCAGGGTAATTATACAGGAATATTATAATACCAAACATTCCGGGTTAAATGATAATGATCCCAACCTATCGTTCACAACATGCCTGTATATTAAAAAATTCAAACTGTAAAAGGGTACGATATAGGAATCCGTCCCTTATATATTACTTTTTTCGCTTCCGTCTCGTCCCCTGCCTTTATCATCCGGGACAACCGCCCCGAATCCTTACCAATTTACCACTATATTTAAAAAGGAGTAGAGAACAAGGCAACATGATTACAGTGTTAGTCACACATTTATATTTCTAATCCTTCATCCTTTCGTTTCACAAAGTGTTCCTTCCTTCATCACTCCCATCATTCCTTTATCTTTTCTTTCCACTAAGAGAATTTTTGAATATTTTGCTAGAACATAGATACATTGTTGAAGTTGGATTTTCATATGATTTTTTAACTCGTTAACTATTTATGTATATTTTTGGTTGAGATAATAAAAATTTCATGTTTTTTTCATGAGATTATATACATTTTATATGTCTATGCTAATTAGTTATTATTGGAATTTATCTCATTGTTAATTTCTTGACCGTTTTCGTTGAGCAAATTCTTCAATTTGTAATGAGTAAAACTTGCGAAGTGACCTCTTGTAAAAATGGCATTTTTTATTATTCATACATTTATTGTAAATTTTGAAATGGAATTCTGACAATTAACTTTTTCAAGAACACGTTTTTCCCGCACTTCGTTAATCCGAACCAAAAGTCTGCATTAGTGCATCACTCATCACAACTTCTTGAAATATTTAGCAACCATTTTCTCTTTCATTATATATTCTCCTTTCTTTATTTCTCTCTGGGAATATTTTCTTACAATCTGTACCATTTTCAGTAATAACAATTCTTAATTTTTAAACCCTGTACTTATTTCCTAATTAATCTATAAAATCTGAAAAATAAAATCATTACATTAATACTTTTGTTTTTGCTCTATAATACAATGAATCAAATATAGTGAATTTTCCTTCTCACCTTCATTTTTCACAGGATGTGACAATGACAACTCAGGTTTTTATTAAATAATATTTAGCATTTACATTCATAAGATTGAGTGAAACAGGGAAATTCAGTATATATCCGACTGGAGCCAAATACTTGCAGTGTGCAACGACAGGAGATTTTTTTATTTCTCACAGTCTCTTTAACAATGACTCCAGCAGTTCGGACCCGGGTGAAGTCCTTAAGAAAAGATACTTTTTCGTATCATAAAACTATGTAGGTTTAACATACTCCTCATTTTTATGTTCTGTTTAATTTGTTATACTCTTATTTACTTTATATATTTTACTTACACGTCTATATACTTTGCTTGCATATATTGNCTATGATTGCATATATTGAATAAGTATATAATTTTATTTTCAATCCAATTGATTTCGGTAGACATGTCATTGGCATAATGCCAAAAATAACTCGCCGAGAGTGGGTTTTAAGTCTGCTGTGCTCTAGGATACTAATGCACTGGACGCCGAGATAAACAGACAAATATATTCATGAAGTTAGTTATTCATATAGGCTCTATAGACCGTATGAACGAGTTGGATTCCATGTTCCTATTTTGGAGATCAATATGGCATCGTAAGTAATAGATCCCATTAGTAATGTCCTCGACTTTGTTTCTATGTTCTTATAATATATACACATAAAATATACTTCTTATAAAATCACATTTTTTGATTTGCTACCACACCTGACTGCCAAGGACTTTACCCAGCACGGTTTACACCTGAGACCTTCTGAGAAACAGCACTTCGGTTCTCTTCTAGCTTCACATCGGACCTCACATCATCCACCTGCCCCACTACCCACTCCTACACCTCCTACTGCACCTACCTCATCTCCTCCTCCTACCTCATCTCCTCCTTCTACTCCTACCTCATCACCTCCTCCTCCTACCTCATCTCCTCCTTCTGCTCATACCTCATCACCATCTCCTCTTCCTATCCCCACACCCATTTCTTCTCCTGTCACCGTTCTTTCACCTACTGCTTTCTCATCTCGCACGTCCTCATCTATTCCTCCTGCCGTCCCCATACACAGTTACAACTTGCGCTCAGGAGTACAATGTGGTACTCGAAGGTGACAATCGCGTTCAGGTGCAGTGTGCGGGCTTGATCCGGAACTAGAAGCTGTACCAATTTCAAATTCCTCTCCACAATCTAACGTCGATTCCATTTCTCGTGAGTCACAAACTCTTTGCGAAAATAAAATAATTATATTTCATCATAATGTCCAATCCCTTTCAAACAAATTGACAGACATTGAAATTCTTGTACACGAAAAATCCACCGATTTGCTATGCCTCACAGAGCATTGGCTTTCAACTAACAACATCAACGATACTGCTATTTCTAATTATTATTTAGCAAGTTCTTACTGTCGGCAAAATTTTAAAGGCAAAAATCCCCACGGAGGTACGTGTATCTACGTTCGTAATGATATTTTATCTTCTCCACTGACAGGCTACGAGAACTTCTGCGTAGATAGTGTGTTCGAAATTTCTGCAGTTGAACTGACCGACACCGGTATTGTTGTTTTGTGTATTTATAGACCTCCTCAATCAGATCTTGACATATTTTTTCGGAACTTCGAAATTGTTTTAAAACATATCACACATAAATCTACTAAATCTATCGTTATATGTGGTGATTTCAATATCGATTTCCTGAGTACATCCGACTCTGCACATTCACCAGTTAATCGATTCAAGAATCTTATCGACTCCTTCAACCTTATTACTACGGTAAACAATCCCACTCGCCTCTCCGGCTCATCTCAAACATTGCTAGATCAAATTATAGTGAACAATAGAATCTCGTGTANAATGGAATCTCGTATCTCTCTGAAGTGTTTATCGCCGGATACAGTGATCACCTTGCTCAAGTATTGACAATTAATAATAAACTAAAACCACTTAAAATCCTTTACAAATTTACAAGAGAGATTAATGACATAAATATNGGAAAGATGTTTACAATTGCCAAAACACCGACGACAAATTCAATGTATTTATCTCAATATTCCTAAAACACTACAACTCTAGTTTTCCCATAAAACGTAAGTTAATTAACACAAAGTAATACAATAAATGGATCACCCAAGGGATAAGGATTTCTTCAAAAAACAAACGCCGTTCATATTATCTTTCAAAACGCTCTAACCAACCACCCGAATTCCATAATTATTTTCGTAAATATAAGACTATTTTTCGAAAAGTAATCTATGCAGCTAAAGTAATGGAAAACGACAGACATATACCAAAATCGAACAACCGGATGAAAGCCATGTGGAATATTGTTAAAAATTACATGTCCACTTCTGAAAATCGCGAAGAAAATGTTTCTTTACTAAACGATGGCAAAATCGTAACAAATCCTCAGGACACCGCAAATTTGTTTAATTCTCACTTCTCGAAGTTGGTAAAATAACGAAAACACGCCAATGCTCAAAAAGTTTTGTCTAACCTTTCGACTTGGTTCCATGCAAATCGTCTCATTGTAAACACTGACAAAACAGTGTCTATGTCATTTCACAATAGTATCACAAAATCTTTACCCCAGGTTTCTCTTTCTTTAAACGGAACACAATTAAAAACTGTTACAAATACAAAATTCTTAGGTCTCCATATTCAAGACAACCTCAAATGGAATTGTCACATTGACAATCTTAATTCCCAATTAAGCAAATTGTGTTACGCATTCCGAATCTTAGTTAACGCAGTTAGTCCACGTATTTCCCGTTGCGTATATTTTGCAAACGTGTACTCCCATTTACGTTACGGCATTACCTTCTGGGGTAATTCGGGTCAGAGCATTCAAACATTCAGAATTCAGAAGAGGATAGTTCGGATAATTTGTAAATCTCACCCCCGAAACTCTTGTAAACCTTTATTCAAGGAATTAAATATCTTAACACTTCCCTGCATTTATATTTATGAAACGGTCTTGTTTGTTAAGACCGAATTACTGAAGCACCACCCCTGCTTTATACGAAACAGTCTCGTTCACGAACACAATACTCACAATAGGAATAATATTCATCGCCCTAGAGTGTCAACCACTCTTTGCCAAAAGGGACCATACCATTCGGGAATCGTTCTATATAATTCCCTGCCCAAGAATATAAAAGACATTATGAAATTGAATATCTTCAAATCCGCGGTTAAAAACTACCTCCTGCACCAGTGCTTCTACACTGTGAATGAATTTATACAATAGTAGTAATATTAATCGCCCTAGAGTGTCAACCACTCTTTGACCCAAAGGATCTTATCATTCGGGAATCGTTCTATATAATTCCCTGCCCAAGAATATAAAAGATATTATGAAATTGAAT
>NNCF01125790.1:218356-261457 GCA_002313205.1 Laupala kohalensis | reverse complement strand
GTATGGCTCATATTAATTTAGCTTTATGTGTACTCAACTTTGGCACGGTTGTGTACATAAATTCTGTAGCCCCATCCTGGCCCGGGTTTTTCTGTTTTTCCTTCTTGTAGAGGCGGATTTCTTATACAGGTTCTCTAGGCTTTGTCTAGGGGCATGTTTATTGTAACAATAAATCGTGAATTTAGTGGGTTTTTTTCAACTCTTATAATTTTTAAACACTGTACTCAGAATAATCTATAGTTCAATAATTACTTGTACATGTAATTTTTTGCGTAAAATTACAAACATATTGACATACTATTAGTATTATAACTCGCAGCTAACTTTTTATCTTATCTAGGAATTTTTGCTGAAATTTTTGAATCCGCCTCTGCCTTAGGGCCCTTGATCGGAATTGATGGGATGGTCCCTTGCTTGCTTCCGGAGAGTAAATTAGTTTATTGTCCTCCACGTGGTCATACGCAGTCTGTACTGTTTTTTCACAATAAATTTATTATTTTTTATAAATTTATTATAATACTTTCATTTACTATATAATACAATTTTTAGCGTTTTCTTGGATGGAAATTCAGGTATATTAAGTGAAAGGTTAATGTCAAATACCACATATGAGCTGGCGGATGACAATCCACAGTTACATTATGTTTGTTAGTATTAATCCAAAAATCAATTCAATCCAAAACTGGGATATTTATATTTTTCTCCGACTATTTCTTTTAACAGTTCTCATGATTCCTTTCGAGTACAGACACGTCATGCGAAACACTGAAAGAGAAAGGAAGAGGAGTGGACTGATGAATCTTCGAAATTAATGGAAAATAATCGAAACAAAGGAATTTTATGAGAATTTTTAAGAGTTCTTCAAAAATTTGTTAATCAAGGTTGATACTAAAAGAAGAATAGTATATGTGAAAAATTGACGAAAAATAATTGTAAGATTCCTTGCGTCACACATTGCACGTTTTATATTTGTATGTTCAGGTACACATATCTATTTTTAAATTGCCAAAGAATTAACATCTGCAAATAAAAAAGAATTATAAATTGTATACAACTAAGCAATAAATTAACAATTTTAATTTTTGCATTCCTCGTGAAAAGGATTCCTCCAGTAATTATTCATCAAAATTTAGTATTATCTGTTTTATTTGTGAAATGAAACGTGTCTCTTTCTAGAAGAAAGAAAATAATGCCCTGAATACAGTTGGATTTAGAATTGAAAAAATATATTTTCCAATTTTTTTTAAATTACATCTATGTACTTAGTGATAAAATCGATTGTCATCGAATTTCTTTCATATGATCTCAGACAAAGCATCTCTTAACAAACTGTATGGCAACAAATAGAGAACATAAATCCAAAATTCTCTCAAAAGCAAGGAAGATATACGTGTCATAGTGAAGCTACTTTGAAGTGCAGGGGTCGGTGTGTACGTGTGGATGACGTATGAGGTGACAGCGTTCCAAACGCGAGCGTAGACGCTGGCGCAGACTCATATCGCAAGCGCGCCGCTGCACTGCCCTATAGGATGAATTATGCACATGGGACGACGGAGAGGAACGTAAATGTCGTTCCACGAACCCAAGTGCACGCTGTTACACGCAAATTCCGTGAAACTAGATCAATGCATTGCAAGGGAATGGATTTTCCAACTTCCAAACATATTTCGCAGTGTAGGTTACATCACTTTTCGTACTAATGCACCAGCAGAGAGCAGATTTCAAGTATTTTATGTTTTTCTATTACAATGATATATCTGTACCGACACGCTACTTAGTGACATTCACTAATAGTCACCAAAGCCAACTCCCACGAACTTGACTCCCATCATTACAAGGAGATCTGGTCGACTATTAGAACATAACAACGGGACTTGTTGATTTAAGAACTAGAATATCATTCTACTGCGCGCTTCACTACGAGTGACATCAGTCTACCGCTCGTCCTCACGCGAATGACATCACGTTCTCGTATGGGTTCTCAATGCCCTCGTACACACTATCAACGTTAAAATCAGTGCTAAGTTCAACTCGGCGTCAGAACTACTCGCCGAAGTATCAATGGAGCAACGAGTAATAATGCAGTGACTTTATGTATGTACTGCATGTGAGTAATCTACACTGATTTATGTCCAATCAGGAAATGGTTTAAACTCATTTAACTGTTTCAATCATCACTAGGAGACATATGACAGAATGACCATGGATATTACTTCATGTACACAGTTATGTACGTTTCTCGTACTCAGTCTGCGCACATTAAATGACCTGTGCCTTTTAAATTAAATCTACGTGTACATAATTTCTTATAGTGTATTTAGTTTTACCTTCTCTTTAGCTAATTATATTTTGTGGGGAATTCATACTCAAACACGCTTGCTACTTTTAAGTGTTAATACCAATCTAGCACTTAGAATGATNTATATATATATATATATATATATATATATATATATATATATATATATATATATATGGGTTATGTAATGTAATTTGATAATGTGAAATAATAAGGAAATAGTTTTTCAACGCACTAATACTTTAAGACTTACAATATTTAATTGCATTTAATAATTATTGAGATGTCTTGGTTAATTAATTTGCATCAAATTTATGAATTTTTTTTCTACATTGTTTTTTATTCAGATGTGAAATGACAAAGGTAAAATTAATTTTTCTTGCTCTTAAATAATAATTTTTAAAAAATAATTTAACTCGTGTATGCTAGTTAGTTTTAAAATTTGTGCTGTTAAAAGGATAGTTAGATTTTCCTTATGGTTTAAAAAATTGTGAGTCATAGGTAAATATCTCATATAAAGGTTTTTGGGTTAAACATGAACTGTGAAAAGTAGCAGTGAATTGTTCTAGTGTTAAAAGAAAAAGAATAATTTGAGCGGTGAAAATATTTTGTTTTGTGACTCAAATACCTCTTCGGAGAAGAATAAATTATAAAAATGGTAAAAGTATTAACCAACTTATGAGGTAATATTCCTTTAAATCATAGTAAACTATTGTGAAAATGTACCATTTAAAGGGAAAATGTCAGAGAAAGTGTGAGGTAAAATTACACAAAAGAAAAAGTATGACATGTGATGGGAAAGTATTGTGACACATGAATAGTAAATAAGTTACGTGTGCTGAGTGAAATAAAAAAGGGGAAATCATTCAGCAGAAATTCATTTTGGTTCGAATGCTGAAACAAAAGTGAATTTTGCACTTAGTGGGATGTAGATGTTGAGCTGAAACGACCTTTGGTAGCATCAACCCCAATTTTTGAAGCCCCTTCGTAACGATGACGTGCGCCGACATGGCATTGCTGCGACAACTACCATGGTAGCTACTACTGCTACCGCCGCCGCGGCCCGTGTTGTGAAGTCGAGCAAATTTGGCGCGAGCCAATAGGCGGATCTGATGACGGAGGCTGCGGTAGGTGACGAGAGACGCTACGGCGAGTGGCAGAAGACAGACGACAGTGAGAAGGCACGCGAATGCAGTACTGGACACAGTTCGCGACGGCACCGGGCACCAGGGTTGCCAATATTCTTATTCTTATGAATAAAAGATGATAAATAGAAAAATCATTCGTTATTCTTCGTAGAAAAAATTACGAATAAAAAGTTATCTTATTTAACGTGTCAAGAATAACGAATAAAAAGTTATTCTATTATTCGTCCAAATTTGAATGATGAATAACAAGTTGTTCTTTTACTCCTCCAAATTTGAATGACGAAATACAAGTTATTCATCTTAAAAATTGTCACTGGAAATTGTTCAATGAATATTTTATGATATGAAAATTTTATGAATATGCAGATTAATTCTAATATAATATTTCTTCAGACAATTCTAATAATTCTAATATTTCTTCAGATTTTCACTAACAAATATTAAATGAAAAATTATGAACAATTCGTAATAAAATTTGATTGCCAGCAGATAACATCTTAATTTCATACCATTTATCGTGGCATATGAGAGGAGGTTTTCTTTTTTTCTTTTCTTTTGTGGGGCTTTACGGCTCGTCGACATCGAGGTCATTAGAGACCTAAAAACTTGTCCAGGTAGGGAAAATGCAGTTACGCTTTAGGACTCGTGGGATTCGCCGAATGACTCAACGATTCCCACTAAAAACCCTCCTGAATTACAACTCAAAAATCAACATATCTCAAAACATTACATATATTATAAAAATAGGAGAAAGGAAAATGAAAGATACCCTAGCGTCGGGATCGAAAAGAACAAGAGGAGACCAAGGGAGGTCAGGAAAGAGAAGGGAAGGAACCCTGCATAAGTAAGTGGAAGTAATGCCCGACTCAGCTCGGGTCCCCGTGTTTGCCAAACACGTATTTACTAGATGTAAGTCCCCTGCGGGGTGAGAGAAGGTTATTGCCAAACCCGTACTTACTAGATGTAAGTCCCCTGCAGGGTGAGAGAAAGTATTTACGGAAGTGGTTTAAGTGAAAAAAATGTTTACAAACGATTCAGAATGTATACATGTACTTTTCATTTTTTTAAATGACCAAACCCTATACATTACACCGTTTTAGAGTTAATACTTTTTGTATTTGCAAGTCAACAATTTAAAGGTATAATCATCCATACGTCGAAGTATTCTTGAAGTGAGACTTTGGATAACATATTTTAGGTTTTTATGTTTCTGTAATTTAAACAATGTTTCTAAACCCAATCTAGTACTGAAGCTTTTGAAAGACTTGTCAGGCGTAATTCAGAATTAAGATAACCATCCCAAATGGCAACAGTAAAATCATAGACACATATGACTTAAAACATGATGTTTTAATATCTGACGTACACCTTGGCAGCCACTTTAGCTGCAATTATAACACGCATTTCCATAATTATTCTTAATATATTACAGCGTTTGTAATAATTATAAGAAACGCCTTATGAATAAATTCTAGGGAAAGGAACAGAGATAGGCGTTTAAGTTTACCTCTTAATGCAACATTAAAAATAGTAATATTATAATGAAGTTCCACATAACCAACTCGGCGCTTCGTTACCGCCGCAGACTTAGAGACATAGACGACCTTATAATTATGTTAAGAGAGATTTCAGTAAACTCTTCTATTATATGTATTAAGTCTTATATAATACTCACAATGCACATGAACATGTAGCAAGTATTATCACAAAAATTCTATGTACCGCTGTTCATGTATCAATATACATTTTGTCAGCGGGAGCGAGTTGTAGAAGCAATCTCTATGTCATTTTGTCATGCGACGGCAACCAGTGGAATTGCCAGAGAAAGCCCCATGCGTCATCATTCATTTCCTCTTTACTGGTTGCATTCGAAACTCAGAAGTTTGCAAATTAAATCTAACTTAGATAAATTATGACACTACACTTTAATATTAATTATTGGATCAAAATGCAATGCTTAGGCTCGTTATTTCGTCGGTTATTATACTCTGGGTTCCATTTTATGTCATCAGCTTCGCTCGACACAGCTTGTTTGGTACACATCACGCCTTCAGATTCATCGTAGGAAACACTTTACTGATTTCTCATTTACACACACATAATACTTTCCCTCGAGATAATATTATTTATATAATTACTTTTCTTAATATCCAGAAATTGCTTGAAAAACATTCACAGTGTAACAGTGTTCTGTTCACAGTTATTCCTTGGAATACAAAAAGTATAGCCTTTTGTGTTATCAATTGTAACAAGAATAAAAATACCAAAATAATAGTTAACTCGTATTTTTATTTCTTTGCCAAGAAGCCTGCTCTTCCGCCTAACCGTGAGGGGGGTGAGAAATTGGTATGGTCAGGTGTTGGGATGCTGGGATTCATGGTTTCAAATCATTAATTATCTCGAGTGGGTGAGAGAACCATATCCGATCGAACACGTTCTAGAGTTCAGAGGTATTGTGGGAGATACGATCACTGATGTCAGTAATGTTACCTTCTCATACACATGGTATACAGAAACGTTCACGATTAAAAATTCGAAGGCGAGATTTCGAAGGAAATATCCGTTTTGGCGATCCCTGATACTAAAAGAAAAAAGTGGTATTTGACATAACGTCCGTCCGTCTGTCTGTCTGTGCTCAGCGATTGGGAGATTTATTTTTCTTTCAAATAAAAGACAGTAATAACTTCATCTAGCGACCTTGAGCATGAATAGAGCACTGGAAGACGACCGAAATATAAAGGACTACACAATGACCTTTTCACAATAGAATTTTTTCTCACTCTATACTGCAGACTGAGAAACGTATATGAGAAAGTATGTGTAATTGTTTTGTCTGATGTCCGTAATGTTCATATGTTGAACGAATCGTGTCCATTGCTAGAACCCTGCCTAATCACAAATGACAAATTTTGACTGCTGAAGTTATGGACTTCATACATGAAAATGTAATATAATTTTGTTAAAATTCCCTCTCTGCCCTAGTTTTGTGGATTTAGCACAGAAATGGATGGGAATGTGATTGGACTGGTAATAAAATTTGGGGGAGAGAAAACATTGAAAAATTGAATGTTTTTTCGACAATCAAAAAATTAGAATGTTTCATTTTAAAATTTTCTAATTGACCATATAAAAGCATTTAGAGGAATGAATAGATTTTTGTGGCATGGGTACAGTACGTGTCAAGACGAAGTGGTGTTAGTTAAAACAAGAAATGTTCTTGGTTCACAAATAATTACGTCACAAATTTTTTTAACCAATTCGAGGAAAGCCACATGAGTGAAAAATTCTTAGGAATTGGCAAAAAATTAGGAGTGACGTCAGCGTAAGGGGAGGATTCGTTGCCCAGTTCCGTCAGAAGAGTGGGGAGTTGATTATTTAAGGTTGGAGCAGAGACGCTCCAGAGGTTTTTCGTTATCTGATTATCAGTATGACTATCAGTATTTGCATTACGTATCATAATTATCCGTATTATTAATATTACTATTACGATTTCTGACTTCCGAGTTCGTCATTATGAGCATTGTTACGGGACTTTTGACTGAGTTTTGATCGTGATTACTATTTCTGATGTTGTGTTTCATCAGTCTGATCATATTATATTGAACTGACATTTTGGGCGTCAATACATTATTAGTGACGCTTCGGTTTATTTAGAACATTGTTTTGTTCTGAGAAGTTAAATGACATTAATGAACATACCGGTTAACACAGTGATCGTGTCAATGATGAACTATCTGACTTTATTAAGAGTGGCGAAATTAGTTATTTTATGGGAGTAGGAATTACACTCACGTATTCTTCAAATTTCGCTTAAGATGACTTCGACCAACATTCAACGTCCGGTGAGGGGTTCGAACTGGCATGGTGACAGCAGTTAATCTGGAAGGGCTTTGGTTCGGACGGGACCACTATGGCGAGATTTGGTCCCCACGACATCCGCAGGTCAACGACACCCCACGACGGTTCTCGCCATTTACAAGGTATTTCGACGTTCTGTATTTCTCACCATTTATAAGGTAATTCTTTGGAGGGCCATTATTAGTACCTTGTTCACCTTGTAATGTGCAATCGAAAATCTCATCAAGTGAAACAAAAGCATGCCGAAGACTCTAGTGGCAAATTGTGACTTTTGTTATTGAGATACTTTATGTAAAGAAGAGCTGCAATAATGACCTGTGGTAACATTTGTATGATAAACGATGTTAAAGAGTCATAAACTTTCAAACGGACTCCTTCCATTAAAGTGATAAAGTCAGTGATGTATAATTTGGTAGAAATTAATTGCAATTCTTTTTGGGGGAAGTGCTTAAAGGACAAACAGTGAAATGCCATGTTGTATTTTGTATTTTTGGGTAATAATAAGTAAACCAATATTTTATAAAAAGCTGTGTTTTCTTCACGAAGAATTAATATATATTTCATGTAAATTATCGGCCAAACCCCGATCCTCTCCTAACAATTTTTATAACAGGAGAACATATATTATCCCTGAGAATGCTTGCAGAGTTGGCTAGATAAGTGTATCTATTAATTAACGGTTTATTTACCCCTATTTTTTATATTACAATATATATACGACGACTCAAACCACGAGTCAAAACGTTGTTTTTTAAAACACGATATATAACGCAATCGTCCGTAAAAAGGTCGTAATTTATTTATAACTTACGAATGTTTTTGAATTCCGGAAACTCTAGAAAATTAATTATTTACTATAGAAAAGAGAAGGAGGAATTACTTATACTACATAAGAAAGGTAAGCAATCGCAAAAGACAGGACAAAACATGAAAATACAGTAAAAATACAAAATAGAAACTTCGTGAAAGAACACAAACCTCTAAGAACTTACAGAATTAAACAACAACATACAGGAAGAGAAGCTTCCAAAAAAATAACGATGCAACACGCTAGAAGCCACGAAACGTCTTATTTGATAATAAAACTTAAGCTCTCAATTTTCGTAACAATTTGTGGGGGGAGAATATCCCCTTTCCAAATAAATATACAAATGTGAGTTTCAGGAAATATGACAAGTCTTTATTCTGGTTAAACACATAGTTGGGAAGCGAAAAGTAATGTTCCCCACAGCAATAAGGCAGCGAATAATTTGTCAGATATGTTCCTGGAAGAGAGAGTTTTAAATCGTTCTCTGTCGTAACTCACGGGTTCGGTGATGGCAGTAAAATCTTGACGTGGTCACTAAGTCGCAGACGGAAAACGTCGCAGGAGCTTGCGATTCACTTGAGTTTGTTCGTTATGCGCGTGAGCATAACTGAGTGCTCGTACGCGAACTGCACTGATACTGAAGTCACGTTAGAAGCGGAGACGTGATATTACTCCGACGCTAATCGAGCTGAGTCTTGTTGCATTCTGACGTTGAAATCAACAGCGTATCTCTCTTGGTGACGGTTGTTGAGAGCATCATTTTTTCATCACATTCGCGATACGCTGGATTTAGACACGCGCACATGGTCGTATGCGCTCTCTGGATTCATGAAGCGTTTATGCACCAATGTTTATGTAATATGTAGAAGTTAAGTGGCAATGGCTTCGACAAATTTAGTACAGAAAATCGTTCATTTTCCTGTCACAATTACTTAATTAAAAATCAATTTCAATGATATCTTCTGTCTTACGCAATATCTTACGAGCTGTTCGTAATTTACGGTTGTTTTCCTAACTTGGCTGAGAAATAGGGATGAAATCTGACACGACATACGTATACTTCAGATCATTTATATTCTTTTATTCGTTTAGATATATTTTCGTGTAGTAGTGAGAGTATTACATTAAGTATGATGCGCAAAGGTTATTTAAATGTTCGCCAATATTGTAATTTTGTATTAGAAAGGTTAAGGTTAAGTTCAACTCAACATACCAAGAGACAAAACAGTTGACAATATCAGGATATACTAAATTCTTGACGTGGCTGAGACAAAGAATGATGGAACCATACGAGAGAAAAATGAAATGCATCCAAATAAAAAATTTGTTTCCATTCTAATTTCCTTTATATACCATTATTTAACGATGTATTGTGTTGAATTATTAACTAATATTTAATCTGTATAAACGTTAGATGTTGGAGTTAGTATATTATTCCCCAACTCAATGGGGACCATACAACAAAATCTTAAGCTTAAAGCATTCGTCAGTACCTGAGGTAGCAAGCGCAAAAAAACGTATCCTTCCCCTGTTGTGACCTTTGGCGTAGCGACCTGGCTGCTGCTACTGCCCGTCAGTTGCTTTCCACCGCCAGGGGTTGCTGCGTGGAACCCTTGCGTTTCCTTTGTGTTTGCTAATTAGCGAGAGAGCTTGCTCACATTCTGTGACGCCGACGCTGCTCCCCTATTTGTCCGAAGCCAGCCCTTTTTGGACGCGGAATACTCTCCGCACCAAATCTACACCCTTTTCTCCTCTCCGACCACCACCTCGTACTCGAAACAGTGACACACTGAAAGCCCACGAGCGTAGGCCACATTCGCTGACGTCCCAAAGCACCCTGTTTCTCTTTATTCCCACCGTTTCCCTCATACCTTTCTTCATCCCTTTCCTTTCTTAGCCTCCGTTTGTCTTCCCAGCGATTAACGAGCACGACGGTGTTGCTGGTGGGCATGCCGACAAACGTCATTTGGAGCGCGGCGCACTCACTCCCGTGACAAGCGGCTCCGATTTAGTGATCCCGACTCGTACGAGGGTTATAGTTAATCCGATTTATGAAGGCTTTAAATTGGAGATGCTTTTGTCCGATACATATAAGCTTGTGGATTTTGTGTCAACATAATGTTATGAGGAACGAATAACTAATGTATTACTAACTAAATGACTTCATCGTGTTCCGTAGGACTAGAAAGAATCACATGGGACACGTTGGGATAAGAATTATAAAAGAACTTTGTCAATAAAACCTATTCATCGTTCTTGTCTTGTCGAAACATGTTAACAAGTTATACATGTTTATTAACACGTATCTGTCGCTTGGTTCTAAAATATCGAATGTTTCTTTCATATTTTGAGTCATTCATTTGCGTAAATACATTTTTATCGTGTTTTTTTTTTCATTTCTTTCTAATAGCTTACTCTCATGTACTACTGTAAATGCCTGTCTATCCGACAAAGAAATTTTTTCATGATAAACGAATACTTTCGTACTGTTCTCCGATATGATTTGCAAAAATAACTTTCTCTTATAGTTGTGACTAAAGTTGTGTATGAAAGTTAGAAATGTGATTCAATATAGTAATATTCGATAATTTACAAAATTAATAATTAAAAAAATAAACTTTTTAAAAACAAGCTTTTATTCAGGCCATGTATTAAAACAAATAAAATAAGTTTAGGTTGGTGTTAAGGTAATTCAATGCCAAAACCTAATACTTCCCAACATATTTCACATTGGTAGATCCTAATAAAAATAAACATTGTTACTATCTTTATCGCTGAAAATGATTTAATATTATATATTGAAGTCTTAAAAGAAGAAAATACATACTTCAGCTAGTACTTACCAACCAATCACTTTCATATGAAATTAATTAGCATCTACTTTCACAAACATTCCACCCATCCTATTACTTTCTTTATGGGCCCCTGGATCCATCCTTGTCAACATCCACAAGACAGTGGAAGCTTCATATACAAAAGACAGCTATTAATAGGATCTAACAAAATTAATATGCACTCCCCAACAAATTTTAAAATCTTTAAATGAAAGATAATATGGTAAGTTTTATACAAAGATTGTGCATAAGGGGAAGCGAGCGTATTAATTAACACAATCACATGAATGACATGATATTGATTCACGCCTGAATACGTGAGAAAGCACGTGCTGTGCCCTTACGCGTGTCCTCCATGCTAACCTTCCTGACTTACTAGTGGCGCGGGAAGCAACCTGCGGGTGAATGACGATGCTCGAGTACTAGTTAGTAAAGGCGCAGTCCCACTGAGGCGACATTCAGGTAACGTGAAGCATCATGTCATTGACACATGCGTTATAGTCTTCCCATTAAAGCAACACGGAACGGCAAGAAGCAAATCACCTTTCCGCATACTACACGTTGATTGTTTTTGCCAGCACTCATTCGTCACCTCCCAACAACATCCAACGTGTCGAACAGGGTCGTACAAATTTTCCTTTAATTTACTAAATTAAATTTCATTTTAAATTTCTCTTCACTGTAATTTCTCTTCACTGTATCATAAAATCGAGACTTCTTGACAGGTGTTATAAAACACTGTAGGGTAAAATGTACCAATTCACTATCAATATTTCTTTCAATTTTGATGTTATTTTTTATATCTTTGTTTAATGATTAAAAATAAATAATTCTTAATTTTTGTGTGTGTGTGTGCATTTTTTGTGTATTTTAAAATTTTCATTGTCCAATAATGATTGTTTTACACTTGTTTTCAAATCTCGACCAACGCACAGTAGTTATGTTAGTGATGCACTAAATTGCAGTTTCCAGAATGGACTCGTTCTAGACGCATACTAAAAATATGTACGACAAAGCACGTACGATGCGGGGAGACAAATTCCGCATGCGACGTTGTCTATTTTGTAGCACAAAGTCAGACATTTCAGACATAAATCTTGAAAACTCAGCATTAACTGTAATATCTTAAGAAGAGAAACAGAAATTCCAACGTATACACATCGTTCCCTCATCACACTGCACAAGAGTACAGGCAGGTATATTTTAAAATCAGTAATTATTAAAGAGATCCTGACCAAGTCTGTAGTTCAGATGTTGGTATTGATTATTCATCTCAATTTTTACCACTCAAGTGTTTTGAATGTAGTTAAAATTAAATTACTTATTTATAAACTAACTTATAAAAGCCTTTCTTTGTGATATGTTAAGTGTTTATTTGTAATAAATTTTTAAAAGTTGTAAATAGTTGTTCTAATAACTGTCCCGCATGACGAGAAATCGAAATAAAAGTGTTTTTACGTCGAAGTAAATGAAAATTTGCAAATGAGTCAACAAATCATTACATACTATATTATTGGAAAACAATAATCGAATTAAAGAAAATGCAAAGGGGGGAAATACTTTGCAGAATGTATTATCATACTTCAATACAGATCTTTACAAAATTACAGACAATATACCATTATTTTGAGAGGGAGGGTATTTAAAATTATCTCATAGTTTGTATAAGTTTGTATAATTTTGTATTATATCGGATATACTATTTATACTGTATAGTTTGGACTATTATAAACTTGTCACATGTTTTTCATATAATAAATTCTTTTAGAGTGCATTGTAATAATGATGTTCATATGTTTAATGAATCATTGTTGGCACTTTAGTTGAAATTGAGTTTCATTTTGAAAATTATTATGGACAATCACGATAGGGAATTTTTTTCCCTGGTTGAGAATAAAAATAAACTTTAGAAGTTGGGGAAAAAGTCAGAATGGGGGAAATTCCCCGGATCCTCCCCTTTGATTAGAGAAAGTTGACATACAACATAAAAACATGACATAATCATACATGGTTCCTTAGCGAGGAAAAATACGAGAAAGCAGAAGGTAAGAAAGTTAATTCGAATAATGTGTATGGATATAAGAATAATAATTTTTTGGAATATTATGTAATATTGGATCATTTACTTATATTACAATATTATCACATTGGACCTTTTACACGCGAAAAAAGTTTCTGTTTGGGTTTCAAAAGCATGTTGTGGTGACGGCAACCTTGTGTGCAGTGTCCTCTAGCTTGTTTTGCAATTTTCTGTATCAGTACATAAAAATCATATTGTTCGTACCGTATAATGGAGATAGTGTTTGATATATACGATGAAATAACAATTTTGTTTACATTCAATAAAATGCTAATTAAATAAGTGATTAGTGTTATACCCAGGCGAATATGGAGCTGGGTAAACTTGTTAAGTGGGAAAACGATTAAAAGAACGTTTGTGAAATTATACAAACTCATTGTAACACGGTAATAAGAATTTACATCTGCTTTTTGAAAGAAAAATTGATGCTAAATCCGATGTCTTTATTCTTCAAGTCAGAGAAGGGAATAGAATGCACACATTGCCTATTTTTTAAAGTTACTCCTTGGCCGAAGTAATGTTAAAAATACTGGATAGAGTATTTTTTTTAAATTTATACTAAATTGGAGGGCGTAAGGAACCAGTTACAAAACATCACAAGTATCTATGATGTAGGGAAATGATTTTATTGAGATATTAAACCCTAATGAAAGGGTTTCGCCACAATGCGCTCAGCAGTCAAATTTTCATGACAATCTTTAATGCCGTACAAAACATACAAACGAATGTAAAATGATGCGAATCGTACTGTCATAGTGGAGTTTTTATTAAATTTTTTAAAAACTCTATTGTTGTTGTAAAATAAAATTAATAGTACTTTTATGAAAATATCTCACAGCATTTGATATCTTCCATTATGATGCCTGAGAGTAGTCTTCAATTGACTGTTATAGTATAATTTTTTTTTCTTGTGGCTTTAGGGCTCGTCAGTATAATGAAGATATGATTTCATATTTTACTCATTTAAAAAATATTAATTTTGGAATAAGAATTTTAAATGTATTTCAGCATCTACGAATAAAATTCCTTTTTTTATTCGATATGAAACAGCGTTTCTCATTCTAAATACAATTTTTATCGATATCCAGTCGTGTTTTTAACTATTCAATTGCTATTTATCCATTTCAATGAAAGAAAGCTACAAAACACAAAATTTCTTTATGCAAGTGTTACAGAAAAAAAAATTGAATCAGCAATGAAAATTTGCTAGAAGTGTGATTGATTCGATGACTGATGAAAAATATTGATAGTTTTTAATACATGATCTTACACGCAAATCGTTTTTATTAACAAAAACTTTCCTAAATTTCCTTGAGAAATAATTATATCTTACATATTGTGGACAATGAATAATTCACAACTTTATTTCTTTTTTATATCTAGACTATTTATTTTTTCTCCGTTAATATTCACAATTATTAATTTATTAGTGCTATTCAAATGTGTAATAATCCTACGATAATAATAATAATCTTACTATAAGAATGTCTAATATCTAAATATTTTATGCAGAAAACCCTCATATGTACATTACGTCGTGAATATTTTGACGTAATCTAAATTTCTTTTTATTTAACTTTCATTATTTCTTTTACGCCACTTTATTCTTTCCTTCTATTTTATCATCTGTCAGGGCACGTTTTTCCTAATTTTTATTTCCTTTGCCGTGGTGTACGAATGGAAATGAGAAATGAAATATTCAAGCAATCTGCTACGTACACAAAGAGCAACTTCTCATTTTCAGAAAATTAATGTTGAATGAAATGGATCAAAAAGAATTTCCTTTGAAATAACAAACATAACATTTTGTTAATGAATTTAGTACTGCAAAGGAACATTTCCATTTTCTGCCTTCACTGTTTTAACAACGTTGAAGAACGTGTTCCAGCTTTTAACTTCATAAACCATTATTTTCACAGGAAGAATTCCAATTATAACTCGACATTTAGGCATATTTATCTCACTTCCACATGAACAATGCCTCGATCGTCTTTTCCCAGACGTATTGCAGTACAAATGAAATAATCTCAAAGGTACGCTTCCAAAATGTCTCATTTCAAAGAGCTTCATAACACTTGGAGATTAATTGCCATTTTACATTCTCAGAAAGAAATGGACACTATATAATTAAATGGGCTCATGTATTAATATGTGCTAGTACAAAATAAATAAAGCCAATATCATGCATCAACATAGTAGAGAAATATAATGTTATTCAAATTAAGAAGAAAGAATAATCTCCTAATTACATTTACAAAGACATCACAAGAATGACTATTTCATTACAAGAATGAAAAACAGCATGTACTTCAAACATTTACAAAGACACTCATTATAAGAATCACACCAAGACACTAGAGAGAAAAAATAAATGTATCATGCAAAACATAGCGCTCCTCCTAGTATTTAAAGGGTGAAATTCTTTTAGGAGACACATTTATATACAGGTCTTCTGTAAGCCTCACCATAACGTACCGGGTTGCTCTTGTTTCACGATACCCGAGATCTTTTGATCCAGCATCTTGCGTGTCATCATTTTGAAGTAATACTATTTATTACACTGTCCACCAAAGTAAAAAGAATTTTCTTATCCTTTTTGGAATAGGAAATCCCCTCTTTGCGCTTCGCATGCAGGCGTATCTTTCTCAATAACTTTCAAATAAAAATAAATTATACTTTCTTATAACCTTTTAAACAGAATGTGGAATGACTTCCAGCGTCATTTAATGGAGATCGAGGTCGGCCATAAAAGAGAGAGAGAGAGAGATTTATAGAAGCTAGAATCTTAAATATGTCACAAGTATCATTTTCAACCAACCCAATTTGCTAAAGAACTTATCTCCCTGCATAATGCATTTACTCTTTAGCTTTTCGGACCATTTAAGAAAATAATGTTTGCGGCAATAGTCTTTCAGCATTCTCAATCCACTTTCCATTTTTACTCGTAGTAGGAGACGAATTTTTTTTAATTATGAAAATTTTCAGTGTGGGTTTAGAAGCTAACTTAAGTACTGACATAATTTATTTGTGATATAGTGGCAGGAATTAACTTAATTCCAGAATTAATATTGACTTAAAATAAAAAATGAACATGAATATGTAAGGAAATATTTACTATATTTATGTCGCAGTAAAAATATCTTTATAAAACTAAAAATAACATCACTGAACAGAATTATTTGTTCATTATATTAGTTATATAAAATATATTCACTTGCAAAGGTCTCCTTTAACCGAAACATTTTCTGATTCGGAGTTATCTCCAAGTACGAAACAAAACCTCTTAACCTTTTCTCTTAACTTGAAATTGCGTCACGTAATTGGATTACTTCCTAAAAAGTAATCCTGGGTTTCATTTTGTGTATCCATCCATTACAAACAACCCTCATAAATAGTTTTTTTTATAACAAGAACGAGTAATTTATCGCAATTTTGTCAGCAATGGCTTCTCAGAAGTCTCGTGAGAGACATAGTGAGCGTGTTATCTTCACCTCGTACACTGTATCCTCCTGGAAACGCCATGGCAGTAAATCATTCAAAACGGTCACTAAAGCCAAATTGATGAGTCGGATGCGCCTTGGCCGTACAAAGCGGGTGGGTGCCTCGGCGCAGCGTCGCACGCATCGAGATAATCGACCCTCCGTAAATTTTAAAGAAGTACGTTTCGATTGGGTGGAACACTGATGCAGTTTCGTTTATGGCCCGATAGCAGTAAAGGAATTATTTGCCAAGGAAGGGAAAAAGATTTGTGACTTTTTTTGTTTGTTTTTATACCACTTGTCTCAGAAAACTGGGTTATTGACAATATGTTGTGCAGTGTGCTTATTTCTTCATATCCTAATTAGGATCCTCACATGGACTGTGCTGCCGTATCCACGACAATGGAGCACTTAAACGAGCAGAAGTAAGATGAAAACATGTGTCCAACTAAAACGCACAATGAACTTAAGTATATTTAAATTACAAGTTTAGTTCTGATTTTGAAATTATCACTCACATGATTTTGTTTTTCTAAATTTAAGCTATATTTTAAATATTATTTTTCTTTATATACTTATTTATTAAATATTCTCTGAACTAAACGTCTCGCTCTTTTCGGGATTTTTAGGGTGTCACTCTTTTATAAACCTACATGGAGTTAACAATGTTTAATAATTCAACATTTCTAGAGACAAATTGAAGTATCTACAATAATAAAAGAATAATTGACCAATAATTATTGTAATTACGTTACCATTAAAAACAGTTATTCACAAAAATGCTATTGTGCAAAAAAGTTTGGCAAATAATATTTTTTAATGCTGGGGCACGGGGGAGGGGCGTCACAAATGTGACAATGGGACCCTATAGGTTGATGTGTGATGTGGAGGTCGTAAGTGCACTTCAGTCTCTCATTTAATTAATGTTATTGAATATTGAATGACTAGTTGGCACTGTCATTAAATATGCTCATGGGTATTTCAAACATTCTTCAGTAACCAATGAAATGAATTATTTTATGATGATATGTATAATTTTATAACAGTTTATCTTCTATTGTTAGTCTGAGACAAATTCTTCTTTAACGGAACAATGTGAAGTCTGTTCCATTAATTCTTATTGGTTTGAAATTTGCTAAAAGTGTTGTCAAGAAAAACTTAATTTGAAAAATATGCTTCGAATTTTTTTTATTATTTTGTAGGAACATAGAAAAATATGATCCTTCAAAAGCTTCCAATCTTATAGTTTGTATAAATTTGTATTTACATGTTTTAAATATTGATACAAGCAAATTAACATATTATAGGTGCATTTGGTAATACCAATGATGAATATGGAGGAAGATACGCAATTGATAAAGTTAGGTACTCATGTGTCGCCAAACCCTTCTCCTCCTTTCACCGTACTCATGCACGCACCCCTTCTGTAGTAACACGGACTACTTTATCAATGGAATCACATGTTTTTCAATTGTATTTAATTCACATAAATTTGATATTAAAATAAAAATTTCAATTTTTGTAACTTCAAAAACATATTTTTGGCCATCCAAATTTCCGACGTGTTTCGTGAGAACCAAACACAATTTTTGCTCTAAAAATTAATTTTTATATAAATTTCCTTCAATCTCGAAACATGCATATCCAAACAATCGTAATTGTATATCATATTCGGAGGAAAGAAATCACGAAAATACCTCATTCTAAACAATAAAAAAATATTTCACAATTAGAAACGTGATCCCGTTAAGATGCGTTTAAATTGAGTAAATACGATTACTATTTTAATATTGTTACTATTGTTCAGACAAAATGTTGATAGATGCAAAAATTTTCAGATTATATTTCTTTACTTATTTAAAGAATACATTTTAGAACAATAATTAGAACAATATACATTAACTTCTTTAATTTTCAAAGAGTTTTAATATTCTGAACTCATGTGGCTGCAAAGAATGCAAAGAGTTTCTTAAAAGGAACATTAATTATCTCCACCTTTATCTTTCGTGTGTAAAACCCTTTCATGAAAGGGACATAGCCACGGAAAGAGTAATATATTGAATAGCTTAGATCCCACTTAAATTCCACTTGAAGAGCTCGCCGTGAATACCTTGAATGATCTGACGAACGATAACGTAGGACGCGAAACGGCTGGAGTCCTTGTCCGTCTTTCGGGAAATGTGCCCCTCACGTTAAAGAGACTTCCTCTCCACCCCTACCCGTTTTCTTCTCCCATTCTGTCCCCGTGGCCCTACACTCCATTGTGCCCTTTGGCTGCAATTCAGCTCCCATGAAAGGGATTCCAAAGAGAAATCAAGCGCACTTGTTTAATGGCGGCTGGACCTGCACAGCACCACGTCCTCTCCATGCTGGAAATCATTGTATGTAAGATACAAGTTTTGTTTAATTTTCTGTCGCTAGTACTCCATAGTTTGTACATGATTACCAACCTTAAAATTTTATACGAAGTACTTTTATTTTTTTATTGATCTGTTTTAAAATTACAACAGAAGTTGATATTAAAAATCAATAGTTGATTCACCGTTTTCTCTATTATATTACTAGTCAATCGTCAGATTTTCTATGATTATCGTGGCATAACTTTCTCGTTGTGTTGATAATATTAAAAGATTGCCACAATTAATACAACCAATCGTGAAATAAGTGAAGTAATCCGATTCCAATTGACTAAAAAGTATAGCAAATCTGTGATCCATTGGCAAATTTGAGAAGTTTACACGGGATTAATGAATGAGTGACAGTAAGGTGCAGTTCACTACTATGAAATCAGTTACATTGTTACATCAAACTCGTATCAAAAAATCGAGCACATCAACGAAACACTATTTCATAAATGCAATCGCATGAAGACCATCTTGTGCAGGTGGCAACTGCGAAACAAGAAGAAGCGAAATTTTATAACATATACCGAACTATTATTATTCTTAGGAATATTCTGAAACATTTAATCCGCGTCTGGCTTAGGGCCTTTGATCGGAATTTTGGTGGGATGGACCCTTGCTTGCTTTCGGAGAGTAAATTAGTTTATTGTTCTCCCCGTGGTCACATGCAGTTTGTAACTGTTGTTTTTACGATAAATTTATTTATTTATTTATCACTGAACGGTATCATAGTTTTGGAATGTCATCACAGTATCAAACGCCATATCGTATTCATAGAAGCGTGATTTAACCCTTCAACACATTCGTTGAAGTGAATGCATATTTCATGTCAGCATCAACATAAGAACATCTCACATAAACAAGTTTTTATCGATAGCAAAGGTTGCAAATCAACGTAATTCTTAATATTTAATTGTTTTTTATCTGCATGACATTGACAAAAAAGTACCGACTGCCTCTCTGCTTGGGAAACTCGACAGGTGAAAGAGGGGGAAATGAACCTCTTTCCCTATTTGGATTAGATGTGCCGCCATACTTATATGCCGTATTGTATGTGTGTAAATTCTTACAAATGTTGTTGAAATTAATTGCTTATTTCATGAATTTAGTAAGATTTCTTAATAATTGTAATAATAATAATAATGATTGTAATAATAAAATAATGATAATATATTTTAATTTAATTTCTTACATACAGCGTCAACATGTCCATTATAAGTCAAACTTTGATCTATGAGTATTCCTAGAAATTTGTGGTTTTGTACCTGATGAACAGTTCGGTTGTTTATCTGAATATTGGTTCTTTGATGTATATTTCCACAGTTGCAATAACTAAAATTGCATCACATTTGTTTTATGAATATTCAATTTTAACCGACTCTGATTAAGTTGCATAGATATTTAAGTAAACAAATCTGTCATTTGTTTTTCTAGAGAAAGTTTTGTTTACTGTTACCTGTTTTGCTTTTGTTTACTGAACCTTAGCGGCAGGTTACAGATTAATCGGAACATGGGAGACGGGACCGAGAGTTCCTCCAGAATTGGAAAATTCCGATCCACAATCAAGTACTTACTAAGGGAGTCGCCTCATATGAAGATTCTAATCTCTGAGAGATCACCTCAGAGGTCTGTGGGTCTCGCAAGGAATGTCAATAGTTGACTGGACCCAGAGGTGAACAGGGTGGCGCAGTTCGTAAGCGCATCAGCGCCTTTAGCTTAAGGTCACGAGTTCGAACCATTTTCATTCAACATCACATAATTACATATAATTATAATTGTTGTCCTAATACAGATCCTTGTAAAATTTCTGATGTGACTGTCACGAACGTTCATCTAGTTGTACTCTGACTATTCTATTTTTCCCAATTGTTTCTGATTGGTCAAATATGATTTAAGGAGGTCATTTACTTTACCCCGTAATCCTAAGTGCTCACTTTTGGTCACAAGTAATTTTTGATAAACTATCAAACGCTTTCAAGAGCATTATAAAAACACTGGCAGTTTAGCTATTACTTGAAACAATTTGAAGCACCATGTGTATGAAATCTATTGCTGCTGTAACAGTGGACATTTTATTTCTAAACGCAAGTTGTGTGTTAACGAGCACTTTATTGAGTTCCATAAAACAGCATATACGTTTGATATTACCTTTGTAAAGAGTTTGGTAAAACTTGAAGTTAGATTTATGGATCTGTTGTTTTCTATCTGTGATGTATTACCTTTTTTATAAATAGGTTCCCATGTTCATTCAACACATCATAATTAACATTAAATCATCGGAATTACAACATCGGATATACATTCACTCAGCTGTTTATTAAATGCGAAAGTATTGGAGGGCTGATTAACATTTCTAGAAGACGTTAGAAGATATTTCATTCCACCCTGTTTATGTACTATAAGTGAAGGTGCTGATCAAATAGTCAATTTTGGTGGCAGATGTGTTTCCAAGTATAATGTATAGCAATTTGGAGACTTTTCATTAGGGTTTGTGCTTCATGTGAAGAAATTGTTAAATGTTTTACAGATAATTAATGGCCGTTACTAGTTCACCGTCTTATGTGTTTATTTTTATGTTTAGTAGTTTGTTCTCTGATATTATCTACATCATTCCAACCAGCTTTAGTAGTGTTTTAGCCGTATCAATTTTATCACTTTTTTATTTTTAATAGATTTTCTGTTTTATAATAATAATAAGTGCCTTTATTTTGACGAGACTCAGACCTTAAGGTCTGCTCTTCCGTCTAACCATTTTAAAACATTTACATTTTAAATACAAGATGAAAATTGGGAGGGTCGTATTTACATTTAAAACTGGGAAGCAATACTAGGGACCATCCCGGTGAAACCTTAAGCTATTGAGTAAACCCAGCAAAACCCCAATCAGGATGGCGGCTTAGTGCCGAATATGGGTTAAAAGCAGCAGTAAGAGTACAATATAATTATGAATATACAAATAGCAAAATATTGAAATTACAACAAGGATATCAAAATAAATTATTTCATAATGACAATATTTACAAATTACATATCGTAATATGATTAAACCTTACTAGATACATATTACACTGTATTTACAAATTATATATTAACGTAAGATCATATGAAGCTAGAGTACTAAAGAATAAAAGGAAGATAAGGAAAACAAGAAAGAAAGAAAAGAAAAAGGAAAAAGAAAAGGAAAGGAAAGAAAAGGAAAGAATGAAAGAAAGAAAGAGAGAAAGAATGTGGGAATACTAAAGGGAATTGTTCTCCATCCACTCTGTAAGACTTCGCTTGAAAGAAGAAAAAGTTGATAGAGATTTTAGTTGAGCAGGAAGTTTGTTCCAAGAACGTATTGTGTGTACTGTGAAGGATTTACTATAAAGAGTTGTGCCATGCCCAGGAATAGAGAGGAGATGTGAACTTCGCGCGCGATCCAGTTTCAAAAATTTAAAACGTTTTGCTAAAACTGTCAAATGTCCATTTTTTATTATTTTATAAAGAAGAGATAGGCAATGCAGCGTTCAATGTTCCTCGAGTGTGAGTGTCCAGGATTTTCTGAAAAAATCTGTCACATGGTCATACTTCCTGAAACCAAAAATGAAACGAATACAGGAGTTCTGAGCTACTTGTAATGTACGTTTTATTTTTTCCGTTAAGTCAATGAAAAGAAAGTCGAAGTAATCGAAGTTCGGCATGACAAGAGATTTAACAAGTATTTCCTTTACTCCCGTTGGTAAAAGATCACGTAGCCGTTTTAAAGAGTGGGTGGTGGAGTAAATTTTTTTGCATGATTCGTTTATTCGGGTTTCCCAAGTTAGCGAGCTTTCAATATAAATTCCTAGATTTTTCACGTAACTGCTCCAAACGAGAGAAGTCTTATTAACTGATATTCTGGGTAGAGTGCAATTTGAAAGTTTACTGAGGGTTTTCTTTGAACCACGCAATAAGCATTGTGATTTATACTGATTTAAAAGGAGGTCGATAGATTTTACCCACTTACTGAGTGAGATGAGATCTTCGTTAAGTTTTTGCTCAATTGAAGTTATGTTTGACGGTTTTTCCACTATTTGAAGATCGTCGGCATACATTTGAAATTTGCTATGTTTGAGAGATTTGTTAACGTCATTAACGTAAATTTAAAAAAGCAACAGGCCCGAGGGCACTAACTTGCGCAATATCACGCACAGTTTGAAGAGAAGATGTGTTATTTCCAGATACTAGTTTGTTATAATCCTGTTAAATATTCCGAAAACCATTTTATTGAAGGCCGACCGAAACCTAAAGTCTTCTTTTTTGCAAGCAAAATATTATGATCAACTCAATCAAATGCCCTGCTAAATTCGAGAAGGACAAGAAATGTTACGTTTCCCGCGTCAATCAAATTTCGAGCATCTTCTATAACATTCAACAAGGCGGTTCCTGTACTTCTACTTGGACATTCATTAATAATATTTTTGTGATTGCGGTAGCTCTCCACTTGATTTCGAATCACTTTTTCTAATATTTTCGACAGAGTGGGGAGAATAATAATTGGTCAATACTCATTTGGTGTTGAGGGATGCGATGTTTTGGGGAGAGAGTGCACCAAGGCAGTTTTCCACGCGGTAGGGAAGCTGCCACTGGAAGTGAATAATTGATAATATCCGTAATAGGTGAAACACAGAAGTAACTACATAACTTCAATAGTCAAGCGTTTAGTTTATCTGAGCCCGAGGCGTTTGATTTTAAACTCATTATGATCTTCCATACCTCTACTTGAGTGACAGATGTAAAATAGAAATGATTTTCTGAGTAATTCTCATCGTTTTGTAAAGATTTTAACACTTTTAGCTGTAAAGAATCATTGATACACGATGTTTGGCCTACGAAGTAAGTATTTAAAGTATCTAAAGATATACAGATATCGAACGAAGTGTATATCTTTCCCAATGCAATACTTTTAAGAGTTTTCCAGAGTGATTTCCTATCCCGGTTTGCACGTAATGTATGATAATAATATTTAATTTTGTCATTTCTAATTTTTTGCGTAACAATATTTCTTATGCTTTTGTACAATTTGATGTCTTCTTCTTCTTTTGTTTTTCGGGACTCTACAAACGCTGCATCTCTATCTTTCACTAACTGTTTGATTTCGAAAGTTAACCAAGGTGCTGGGCGGCGAGTTACACGGATTTTTTTACGGGAATGTATTTGTCAGTGTGGTTAATTAATTGGTCAGTAAAAAGCTTTACTTTGTTGTCCAGAGATGCGTCGTTGCAAATGTCATGCCATGATATATTTAATTCTTCATTGAGAAAGTTGCATTGGTCTAAATTCTTAAAATCACGATACTCTATTATTTTCGGTACATACTTAGGACATTTCAGACCATAAGAAACATAAATTAAATCGTGCTTAGAGATATCGGGAACTGGAGTTTCTTGGAACAGAGTTTGGGAAATTTCTAACAGTTGTACAGGTCACATGCAGAAAAATTGTACTTAAATACTTCTGAAAATTCATAAGGGGTGTACATGCGACGAAACATTCAGAGAGGATGTGATGCGGTAATAATAATTTTCTTTAAACTTTGGAAAATAATAATTGGAATAAATATAAAAAAGGAAGATAGTAATAATTGGAAAATAATAATAATAATTGGAAAATAATAATAATAATTGGAAAATAATAATTGGAATAAATAGAAATAAATGCTGAACGGTAATTAACGTCAATATAAGTTATATGAAAGACCTAAGTAAAGTAGAGGTGAGAAAAAGAAAAGTTCTTCGTTAAATTACTATAGGGGAAAAAACGGAAAGAGAGAAAAAATAAAATAAAGAAATTTAACAAGGATTTGGTGAGAAGGAAAGTAGTTCACTTCCGTAAGTGATGGGGGGGGGGAAATGTTAGAGATTAATGGATAAAAAGGATTCAAATAATTATAGAAAAAGGACTAGAAGTAGAGAGAAAATTAAAAATTAAGAGAAAAAATACAAACAAGAAAATTGAAGTTTTTAACATTTTGACATATTAAAAATAATATCACAAATTTTAAGAAGATATTTTCTCCACGAAAACATGTGGTTGGTGAGTACAAAAAGGAAACAAAATTATCTTGTAATTAAGGGGAAAGATAAAATCGATCACAAGACTTCGCAAAATGTCGTCTACAAACTTATTTGCAAAAATTGTCCCTTTTTTTATCGGACAGACAAAACGTAAGTTACAAACGCAGATAAAAGAACATCAGCGTAACATAAACATGCTACAGCATAATGTTATTTCCTTTCACCGTTTAAAATTTGATCATTCATTAGATTCGAAAAATGTTTCAATTTTGGACCAAGAGCCAAATTATTATAAACGTCTAATGTCAGAAATGTTACACATTAAGTTTACGAATAATACATTGAATTTACAAACTGACACAGAAAACTAGTCAAACATTTATAGTTCTTTGCAATGATTTTTCTACTTTATAGGTTTGTGTTTACAAATAATTTATTTTTTTCTTTATCATTGTTTTATTTGTGTGTGTATTTAATTTTGATTTTTATGCTTGTAACTATGATGAAACTTTGTTGATATGTCTTTCACTAACATTCGCCTGATGGTGGCAGCAACATGCTGTTGAAACGTTGTAAAAATATTACTAGTCTACATTAAAAGGTCGATTACTATTTCAATTTAATAATGATTGTAGACGTGAATAATGTCAGTAGCACAATATATTTGTCCTATTACATTTCACTTGACAAAAGTCAAGTGAAGTTAAGTATGGGGCAAAAATGACTCTTAAGTGAGTCTTCATTATTGACTAATAATTCTGCAGGGACAACTCTACTTCACCGTCTTAACAATACATCTCCCCTCTCCATACATCCTCCTCCAACACCAACACATCTGATAAATTCTGTTCCCCATGACATACTAGATATTGTTCTATGCTCTTCTTCCATACACATTTCCACTCCAAATCCACTATTTGAATTTAACTCAGATCATCTTCCTATTCCATTTTTTCTTCTCATGTCTTGTTACCACGTCTCTCATTCTCGCACGAATTTTCAAACCAATTGGTTTTATTTCCGTTCACGCCTTTCGCGCAAACTTTGAAAAGTACCCACGGATCAGGATATAACTTCCATAGAGAAAATAGACAAAACCATTGTGGACGTCACGTACTATCTAAAATATGCTTACTTCAAATACTCCACCCGTATTCCTCCTCCCTTAAACACAAACAGACTTCCTCTGGAAATTAATTTACTGATACGTGATAAACGACGACTACAACGACAATTCTATAAGTCGAGAGATCAAGACATCAAAAGACAGCTTCCGTAGACGAAACGGGAACTCAAAGAGAAACTTGAATCACACGAAAAGACCAAAAGGAATGACCTAGTGCTGACGGCTAACATGACAGGGTCACCCGAAATGTAGAAGTTAGTCAAACAATTCTCCTCCCCCTCATCAAAGCTTTCTGGGCTTATTAAACCCACCACAAACACATTGACTTACGATCCCTTGTCCAAATCAAAAATATTTGCAGAAATACTTTACAATAGATTTCAGCCTCCAACAAACTCAATATCTGCCTCTCATCCTCCCCCTTCTCCTTATGATGACATTGACATGAAAACAATTATTGACGAAACATGGTTCTATCTTTGACGTTTAACACTCGA
Organism: Laupala kohalensis; assembly: GCA_002313205.1. Classification (NCBI taxonomy): domain Eukaryota; kingdom Metazoa; phylum Arthropoda; class Insecta; order Orthoptera; family Trigonidiidae; genus Laupala; species Laupala kohalensis. Next base: position 234,891 of record NNCF01125790.1, on the reverse strand, counting down.
AAAGCTGCTGGTCCAGAAGGGATCTTCGGCAGTCCACTAAAAAACTCTCCCAAGTATCTTGCTCATGTTCTTTCTAATGTTTTCAACTCTTGCATTTCTCTTTCCTACTTCCCATCTTCTTGGACAATTGCGAAAATCATTCTTCTTCCCAAACCAAACAAAAACTCAAAATTTGTCGAAAACCATAGATCTATCAGCATTCTTTCAGCACTTGGGAAACTTTTTGAAAAAAATACTATTAGTAAATTAAATAAATTCATTTTCGATAACAAAATTATAAATATAAACCAATTTGGCTTCAGCCTCAACACAGGCTCTGCGTCTAGCACTCGAAATTTCAATTTCAAATGCTCTCTTCCTGCAATATTTTTTATTTCAGCTTCGCATATGATGAAGTTAGCCATGACCTCTTCCTTTGCAAAACTCTTTCTGTACTCCCTGCTTCTTTTCATAATATTTTACGTAGTTTCTTATTAAATAGAAAATTCTTCGTCTGGTTTCAAGGAAAGAAATCACTAACGTACAATATTAACGCTGGGGTCCCACAGGGCAGCATTTGGTCACCCATTCTGTTTTCCTTGTAAATCAATGATACTACAAGAACGCCAATGACTACCCAGTACATTTATGCCGACGATGTAGCAATGACTGTAAAACTAAAAGGACTGAAAAGTGCTTTACAAATATTACAAACGGCGACTGATAACTTAATAGACTGGACAAAACAAAATGTTATAACAATTAAAACAAACAAATACCAATCCATAATTTTCACATGGAAGACCTCACTAAAAGAACGACGTTTGACCGTGGACAATACACCAATACCATGGTCAGATAACGTTAAATACCTGGGATTCACTTTAGACACAAGTTTGCTTTGGACCAAACACTTAATAAAATCGACAAAATAAATTAACACAAAAACAAATTGTTTTATTCCTATTTTTAGAAACCTCAAACTTGAAACAGATGTAAAACTATTGATATATAACATTTGTATCCGTAGTGCGGCTCTTTATGGTTGCGAGGTATGGACCTCTTCACATCCCTCCAATCAGGAGCCTCTCCAGATTGCAGAAAACCGCGCTCTAAGGATTCTAACAAACTCGTCACGTTTTATAAGCAATTTAAAATTTCGACAAGAACAAAATATTGTTCCACTAATGACTCTTATTCACTCGACAGCGAAAGACAGACTTACCATATTATTCTCTGACCCACCAGACTTATTCTTACGGTACAGACAATATACACAACGGACAATCTTAACAATAAAACGAATGCCTACTGACGTACTTCAACTCGCACCCCCTTATCCACCATAACAGTTATTATCAGATACCACAATTTTGCAATGTACATCCAAGAAGTAATTAGTAAATTATTCAGTTATAGTCTTGAGTTAAAGTTTACAGAAATATATTAACAGAATTTACTAACTATTTTTGTGTATTTCTTGTATTGATCTATTTCCGTTTATATAATTTTTTGTTTATTATTTTATGTATTTTTTGATCGTGTAATTTTAGTAATGTGTAAAACAAAATAAATTATCAGAAAAAGAGAAAACGATGGACTGCCCAATTCTAAAGAACTATAAATTTCAAATTATTCTTTTTATTTGGTTTACTTCTGGCTGACAAAATATCTCTAATTTTCTTTCTACCCTTCTCATATCTTCCTTGAAAGCTTTTTGACTAATCAAGGAAAAATAATTAATTCGAAAAAAAGACCCGGTAAATACAATCGCTGATGAGCAAAACATTTTTTTGCAGAGAGCGGTAAATTAAGTCCAAACAGTTTTCTCTTTCTCTTCTCTCTTAATTATTTTGAAAAATTTGTTCCATTGTTATTCGGAGAGGTTTCATGAAAATTTCAAGTCATTCTTCTTTTTATTATTATTGATATCGTTCTTGTAATTTTTCTATGCTTCCTTTTTAAGAGTCTCGTATAAATGTCTATTTTAATTTTTCTTAACTTTGATACCAGTTACTAGGTTTACAGTTAGATAGGTTTATGATCTGTCTATTGTGGTCTGATAAATGAAAATATACATTATTTTATATATATAACCAGTCTGGATGTCGAGGCGTGACGAAAATCCCCACCTCACCGGGCATAGATTCCCGGCCATCCAGCCAGCAACTCAGTACTCTATCCAGTGGGTCACGCTGACTCCTTGGAAGTACCACTATCATTAGTAATTCTAATAAGTCCTAATGGGACCCCGTAACTATTGTAGCTAGCAATATGGTCTTTAAGATTTTGGCACCTATTTCGATATTCCAATCCCCTAGTATGATTATTTTACAATTATATTTTGTAACTATTTTCAGGAAAATATTAAAATTGTTATAAAGTCCGTTTTTTTATAGTTGTGTGATCTATATATTGCAACTATCTTAATGGTTCTGTTATCAATATTATGTTATACCAGTTACTTCGGATACCATTTCTACATAGTATTTCCTTATCCATTATATTTCCTCACACATACAACTTTTAGCAGAAATTGCCACCCCACTTTTGTGTTATATCCTACAATATTCAGCCATTAATGAGTAATTTTCTATTTTTGTGTATTTTGTTTCATTTTCCTTCTCTTTGGAATGGATTGGATTGATATGTTCTTGAATTCATTTTTGTAGCATTATCTCATCTCTAAAAATGTATTGTTTTTCTTATATAAATTATATTGTGGAGTTATTGTAAACAGGACACCTAAATATTGTACCATAACATTTAAATGACGTAGGCTACCATTAAAGTACATGCTACTTGACAGAATGACACTTTATTCATCCCCGAGAGAGCTATAACCTTTAAATTCAAGTGTACTCGACATGTTTAAATGAATAATTTAATTATCGAGCGGTAATAACACTACATTCTGATATGATCATTGTTCAATTTACCTCTTCATTTGAATTCAATAACATCATAAAATATTTGCTATTATGCATACATCGCCTTTGTGAACTCGAAACGTTTTTGTCTTTGAATGAAGGTATTACCTACTGTAACAAGTTAAAGGTATTGTTTAATTAAAACAAAAGCACTAAAATGAACAGTATGGAATGTAAGCACTTGTATTAGAGTATGCCTCTAAAGTTCATAATTATGGCTTGAATTTTGCATGAAATTCATTTAACATGTCCGTAATTCATATTACATTGAAAACACATTTTCCATTTTTGTTATTTTAAACAAACCATTATGTTACGTTGTGGAAGACATATTGTATATTTTTCAATGTCCGAATGTGTACGTGTTTGTAACGCATTTGTTGCAGTTAACTGAAAATTCATCTATCCATTCTTAATTTTATTTCGCTATGAAAGTGCCATTTGCAATCTGAAGTTTTACTCACAAACGTTGTGGAATAAACGATTCATTTTGTGTAATGAATATTCAATTTTGAACTTTTATTTACAGGAAAAGAAAAACAATTTATCTAGTAAATGAGAAGCTTTCCAAGAGCACGTGTAACTTTGATTGTGGATATTATCATGATATATGCCAGTGCGCTTCCGTGTGGTATTGAAATGAATGTTGTGAGTCAAAGACTAAATCAACAATTTTGAGTAACAATACTCAAAAGTGAACGTGGAACTTAATTAGTGGTGTGAAGTAGCATTACAGTTTACTCCATTAACAAATATGACTAAATTTCTCTTGATTTTAATACATAGTGACATCAATTGCAGAGAACATTTTTTAGATATGGATTAAAAGTAATCAGAATTTTTTGGAACTTTATCTTTAAGGAGTTAAAAGTTTAACCTCCTTCAATAGTCTTGGTTAAAAATACACATGTATATTTAACAAATTACATTGTCGATACGTGCTCCTTGAAGGACAAATGGGTCAATACTTATTTGAAAATTGTTACGAGATTCTACCAAATTTAATTTAATTATTTCAGTAATGGAATGCAGTTAAATAGCTTATCTTTCTTTCTATGTTTATTTCTTATTAATAGCTTGAATAGTTTAGGAACTGTGTACTTTTTAAAGAAAGGTGACCCACTGTTGTCATGACGACTTCTATAGATTTTTTTATTTGTTTATCCCATGAGCCTTTAGCAAAGGTTTTGATTCGTTAGATAATGATATACATTGGATTAGATGTCAGGAAAAGAAATCATTACACAAGTTTTGAAAAAAACAAACATTAAACTACATGGAAATAAATATCGTTGTGGAATAAATATGCCGATATTGAAGAAGCCCACGAAGATAGGTCCATGTTTGAACTTGAATGAAAAGAGCTTCTAGATACGTTTCTGCGAGTTCTTTTTTGATGTGGAGTTCGCTTGCTAAGTTTAAAATGTAAAGCAGTCGGTACAGAGTGTAATTTATTCTAGAGTCTTTGTGTGGATACGAGAATGAAAGTGCTAATAAACGTAGGTGTTTATGAATAAAACTGGGATAGACCTAATTATGAGTGAAGTTGAGAGTTTGATATAAACCAAGGAACTTTCGTAATACTGTGGAGGAATCTATTTTGGAATTATATTTTGCAGTCTCAAATTGAACTGGTGATATTTGTCGTAGAATTGGGTGTAGTTGGAGCTTGAGTTGGGTAACTACAGCAAGACGAATAATTTGGAGTCTCCATGTGAGTCGTCAATCGAACAGTACTCCTAAATATTTAACAGCTTTCTCTGATAAAAGCCAGGGCACTGGAATGGAATTGTGGCTGGTGGCTGTTGGGGTGGACGACGAATGGTGAACAATTTGGCTTGGCTTTTTATAAGATTTAAATTGATTTCCCATTTTGCTGTCCATTTTTCAATGAGGTGGAGATATTTCCGAACGTCAGATATTGCATAATTAAGAATACTATTAGTGGTCTATATATAATTTGGTCATCAGCTCAGAGTGCAAGTGAGGTGTTGGGACTTGTTGGCATGTCGTGGGTAAAGATGGTAAATAAAGAGGGGGCGAGCACCGAGAATGAAGAAAACCTTGTACTATGCGATTGAGGTATTGCGGAGTTCCTACTTTAATAAGTTTATGGATAAGGTCAGGATGCTGTACCGAGACAAATGTCCTTGCCACATCAAAACAACTGCTATTGTAAGAGAATATTATTGAAAAGCAATAATATCTTCTGTAAGTCGCAATACTTACTGATTTGTTGAGAGAAGTGTTTGGAAACCAAACTAATGTAGAGAAACATTTGAGACTGGTGAAAGATGACAATGATAACGTACTAGAATGTTTTTTTATAAAGTCCTTGCTTAGAGAGGGAAGGAGACTGATGAGCATACAGCTACATTGTTCGGTAGGAGACTTTCAGCGCTTTAATATAGGGATGATGAGAACGTACCATGTAAACGTATTAGGTTGTGAAGTACGATAGCCAGAGATATGAATTAAAGATGTAGGTGACATGAATTATTGCTTTGTAGGGTAGATTCGTAAATATACTGAAACAATCATGACGTACTGAATGTTTGGGAGTTGAGGAAATGATGACGAAAGCTTCCTCTAGTGGGGATGTAAACTTGATGGGATGAGGAGCAGTAGGATGTGGATTTGCACTCATTTCGATATTTTATACACTCTGTTTGCCCTCATTTCGAGATATGGTATGATGTGGTGAATACGCGAAAGGTATAATAGCGTAATAGGCGTCGTGTTGAATTTCAGAGTAAAGAGTCACGAGGGTTTGCAGTTTGGATCTGTTTGTGAGAATTTTGAGTATGAGCATGATGAATTTTACGAACTACTTTGGTTAAAAGATGAACGTATGATTGGAAAATTGTGAGCGATGTCGCAACCAGTGGTTGTACTCTTGAGGTTGACAAATTAAATCTAGAGTCGGGTATAGTGTGGGTCAAAGTTGCAACGCCATTATGAATTTCTACCTCAGCGGGGAGAGAATTGAAAGTGGATAAAAGTCTTATCAGGAGTATTTGGAACAAGTGACAATTTACACGGTTTATTTGCTAAGGTTAATTTGGTTTTGTTGTCATTCAGTTTTTACGTATGTGAAAAGTGAAAGACAGTGAAATGATGGAAGAACAATTAATGTTTGAATGTTTACAGAAATTTTGATGTTTTGGAATATTCCAAAATTTATAACATCAGGTGCATACGAGAGACAATATAGAAAATGAGTGGAACGAAATGCGGAAAGTTTTTGGAGGTTTAAGTTATGTCGTCCTGGAGAGTATAACCATTCTGTCTGCCGCAAATTAGATATTTTGCGTTAAAATCTTCTACAATTAATGTGGGTAACCAGACAATAAGAAAAGGAGGTATAGAATTTGCATTTGTACGGTATATTGGGTGTTTTGTATTCTTAGACTGCACATAATGATTCGTTAGCTTATAGCTGGCATAAGATACGGATATTTTCCAAATGTTTATTTGAAAGCGAAGGAATTTGGAAGTGCGATGTCGTACTCTTTACAAACATTGCAACGTCCGCTGCTGCACTTACATGGGACTATAGACCGGTTTTTGTACATACGGGAATAAGGGACTTAATGAGTTCCTTGGATGCATGCGATAGGTCTTTGTTTTGAGTTGGAGAAGACTGTGGAGGGGGAAGTTTGGTAACATTTGCGAAGGCATTTCTAATTTGGTGGGAGTGCACTGCAAGCTGCAGTTTGGTAAGGATTAGCTGCATATAAGAAGCCGGTGTCAATGAGGTGGAATGGAGGAAGAGAGTAAGGTCTGAACTCTATAGATTACTGCTGATGTTGGTGATTGTTCTGGGGCAGATGAGCAGGAATACCTTTCTGATGGATGGAAAGCTGGTATTTACGGTATTCAACAATGGAAGAAGCATGGGCTTCTTCACAATTAGCCACTGAGCAGCGACCACAACTGATAGGGAGTCCACAGTTTTTCTTGGTTAGGTGAAAGTCCTAGTACAATCTATTGACTCGGGGCGATATCTTCTCTCTCCTACTGTAATAATGAGATTCAAGAGTTCTTTCAATAGGTATATTTCGCTTGCTCTTTTGTTTTTACAAAGCGTAACAGCACATAGTGGGCAAGGTTTCTGATCATTCTCTGTGAGACGCACTATATTCAGCACAGTAAATACACGTTTCATGAGTAAAACATGAAATTTTTTCTCGCAGTAGTCTAACTGAATAGTTTAATGATGGATGAATTACAATTTGTTGCGTTGGGTGTTTGTACGTGTGATAGTACACTTTTCGGGATGGTAAATCTTTTTGTGAGAAGAACGAGTCTTCGTCTGAATTATCATTGACGTAGATTTTCCTTTAGAAATTTGAATGATTTAGAATTTCTTGTTGTAGTTTAATGAGGGTAGGATGGTCAGGTAGATCATGGACAAAAATGGCAGGGATTTTGACAATATCCGATTTTGTTCCACTCGTAACATTTGAGATGTTTTTTAACCTACGAACGGGTACTATAAAGTACAATATTTGATGGACATGAGAAGGAGAGAAACGGAGCGATAGCGAGGTCACTTGACTGCTGCCGACCGTTGTTTTGCGTGACGTAACGACCTTCAAGAGTTTCTGGCTCTTGGCTTGACAATGGGAGCAGTTGCGGTCATCACAGTAGTTGTTAAGTTCCATTGAAGCAAATCGAATCACTTCAGCAATGGATACTTCCGAGTTATGAGCTCCGGCTACGGTGGAGAATTAAATTTGTTGTTTACGATGCTCATCACGGCCGAAGCACCGGTAGTTGGAAAAGTCCCATTTGCTTATATTTCACACGAGCTATCACTGTACAGTAATAATTGATACTAAGTTTCGCATGACACTGCATCAGAAGTAGTACACGATAATCACGCGAGATGCGTTTTGTAGAGAGAGCACAGAAACAAGGTTGACTACAAGAGAGTCCCCTTCTAAAGATGAGAAACGTGAAAAGACCTAAAAATTCGTAATATAGCTCACTGATACTACTGAATAAATGACAAGAGATGGAAGAAATAGTGGAGGAATTCACATTATACTCAAAGGTGGTAGATTTTTGTTAAATATATAAGAGATACATACAGATTTACCATGTTGCTTAGAAAAGTTAGGAATAATTGATACTAAAAAAAGAAGTTAGTATTCATATAACGTAAGGGAAATCTATATTCCTATTTCAAAAAAGAAACGGTCTGTGCCATACGAAAAAGAAAAAATAATGAAATATACCTAATGGGATTGAGACATTTACGGAAATGAAGAGAAGTATAGTTCATATAAAATATTTGAAATAGTGGCATTTGTCTCAATGTTGTGTAAATTTAATAAATATTGAAAAAATACATTTGAAGGGTATTAAAGACACATACGTGAATTGCATTGTAAAGCATTATAATATGTGGTATTATAGAGATAATTAACAAAATTAATGAAGTAATGAATGTTGAATTACTGAATGAAGTTAAATAAAATTACAGTATAAACTGAGAAAGGAAGACAATACCAAATAATGACAATATAAGAGACTTTTATGAAAGAGATATAAAATAAAATAAATCAAACTACTGCAAATTTGAATATATAAAAAATATCATTCACATAAGAAGAATTAAAATAAAAAATTTGTTCTTAATGTGTGTCATTATATAATATGAAAAAATATTTTTGAAATGTTCAAAAATGTTTATTCCCCAACCTTGACTCAAACCCATATTATCAGGATTGCCAGGCTTGTTGGCTTTAATCTATCACGTTATATTTTAATGTAGTTGTAGGTTCCTTCTATCACACCGCATCTCGTGACTTGCACTGTTGCAGTCTTTCCCGGAGACATTACATCGATGCTCACGTGTATTAAGGAAGCGTGTAATACTCAAGAGAATAGACGTAATCCAACATGTCTTAATAACGCGCGCCACGTGAATTATCTGTATAATACATCCCCTGACCTGGAAACAACCCATGCGATGGTTGCTGTGATGTCAAGGGTTGTTTAGTTGTTATCCTCAACCCTTGGCACACTCCAGTTGATCACATGACAATGAAGTTCAGGAATATGGAATTCCTGTTATGTAGTTGTGTAACGAGCAGAAGTGGCTGTTACTTCTCGCTTCCCCGTAAACTTTGAGAACTCCTTAACATAACTTGCCTGACTTTATGTTTGGAGAGGATCTTCATATCATCTTGTCGTTGCTTTTAGTTAGAGAATCAAATAGTTTGTAACTCATTTACCCTCTTTGGAATAGATTTAGACTATGATGAAGGGGAGGCTAAGAACTATGAACTGGAATGAAACAAAAATCATTGAACAACGAAGTAATAACGTTTGTTCACCAACAATCAACAATTTCATTAAAATACTTCACAAAGCATTTCTAGCCGTCTACATGACTAAGGAAAAAGTAAAGCCGTAGGAAAATGTACAGGTTCGTATTACGCTTTTTTCTTGTTTCCTAGCTTTCCCTGAGAGTTTCAATTATTTGTTCATATTTCTGGGCAATCCTTTAATCATTTACTTAGAAAATTAACATAATGTGTAACATATTAACGTAAAAGTTAATTTTTAACATTAACATTAATAATGTCTAAATACCGTCCGTTACATGAATCGTTTGTCACCTCAGAACCGTCACAGTAAAAAACACGAGCAAAATCTAAATGTTAAAAACGTGCAATTATTGTAAATTGTTTAAAAGAAAAAAATCATGTGAATGAAATTTATAAGGATCGTTATTTAAATGAAAGAGTAAACTGTTTTAAACTGATCTCATAGCTCTGTGATATCTTGAAATATTTATAATTTTTTTGTAAATAGCTTTGAAAATGAGTATTGAAATTTTACCATGTTTTTCAAATTGTAGACAGTGCTATAAATTCTTAGAATCCTGGACTGCAGTTTTAACTTATAACATTGAAAACTATAGCCAATATTTTGAAATTGTTACTCTTATTCTATATATATTCCAACGAATATAATCAATCTCATTGAGAGGCCGAAAATTCTCTTTTAAATTGTCAAGTGGCAGAGAGTCAGTCTCTTTATAAAATGACTAAAAATATTGTCAAAAAATAAATAAGTCTATTTTATTAACTAACGGCGAAGGTCAGGAATAAATGTTTCATGCACACAGGTTAAACCGTTCCTTTATAGACAGTCAAACACAGATCTACATTTAATCATTACGTCTTTTTTATTTCTTCCATTATATTAATTGTGAAGGTTGACATTGACAACGTTTCGAAGCACTACATTACGGTCTCCTTTTCAGATCTGTCTAGTTGCTGTTAACACTCAAATTTGCTAAACTTCAATTCATATTCACAAAATGTGAACTCCATGTGTGATTGTGTACATATTAAATGTTTCAATTATTCTCGGCATGCACTTTAGTAAGATGATGATTTTACTATCGGGCTGCGACATACACGCCAATATCCTTACGGGGTTACACTGTAAAAAAATAGGGTCAAGTAGAGAGGTCAAGAGTTTACATTTGCGTTTTCTTACAATAATCTCAAGCAATAGGACAGAAATAAGAGAATAGAGTAGCGTTAACTAGTGTTTATGAACGTATTACAATGGCAATTCAATTTAAACTTTTAAACAAATCATAAAACACACTTAAAACGTAAGATTAAGATAAGTCTCCTGTCCTTCGTAATGGTTGCCTCAGTTTTTGCAATGATTTAACGAGAGAAAAGAGAATAGTTTCAAACGGTTACCTTGTAGGAATAAAGTTATTATACAGTATGTTGCAGTGTAATATTGTTATTGTGGGACTTGAGGTAACTACTGACGCTGTGAAACATAAGTTTTATCGACTTAACGTTAATTATTGACGCTTTGCAATATAAGATGTTTTGTGGGACAATCTATGTATCAGAATCCGTGCGTCCATGAACCTTTTGAGAGTACAAAGTATTTGCGATCTAAAAATATTTGAAATTCGTTAAGAATGTTTAAATCAAGACAAAAGACTGTACCTCGTTACGAATTTGACATATATGACGTGGAATCAAAGAGCACACACTCTTCTTACTCATTTCAGGAGAAATGAAGGACAAACAATACTCACCAGCAAGTCAACTACATAAATGAATATTACGAATATCATGGGAGCCTAACCGTGTGTAGTTAACTCGTTGTTTTAAAAAAACAATATTTAAACTTCCGAAATAACCGGTTTCATTTTCTCAAGATTTCGGTTAGGAAATTCGTTTTTTTCCTTTTTTCCTTTGTATACTTAATCTAATAGTTCAGTCGAGTGATGTATAGTCCTAATTCTTGATTTCTTCCAGATTTCCAATAGTAAGAGTATGATTATCTGTGGGATATATTTTGAAAACCCATATTCAGAATAAAACAAGATTAAAACAACGAATCATTCTCTTTAGAAGCTTAAAATGGACATAAGTTAATAAATTACCAGTTGGAAATTAAATTCAGTTGTATTACAAATTCATTCGTATTTCTCTAATATTAGCATCATAATTTAAGAACATAATGCACTCATGTTGATGAAAAATTACAAGTTTTGTGTCTTACACATTATTTTATTATCCAGAAAACGAAAAATGGATATTATGTAAATTCTGTTGTTAAATTCAAAATTTATCTGTTGAATTCACTTCCAAGTAACTTGACAAAAACAAATTAACGTTCGAATCAACGCAAATAGCAATTACTCACACTTCATTAAGACAAGATCATACGAAACATTAAATAAAATAATAACAAAAATACACCATCGATAGAACTTGCATATGCTAAAGAACTTTTACATTACATTATGATTTTATAATGAATATAAATGTTCAAAACATAACTAAATATGAAATAAAAGAATATAATCTATAAATTAACCACAAGAGTTGTGTATTGAGAGAATAAATATCCCGTGGAAATAAATCAGCATAGAAAAACATCGACATCTGGAAACATCCTTTTTCAAAAAACTCACTTTTTAAATTCGAGAATATTTTGTTCTATATTTCTGAATCATTCCGTCAACATTTAGAATATTATGTGAAGATACATAGGAAAAGCACTGATGTAAAAACCGATACAACTTGTATTGAATTAGAATTTTTATTCAATGCCATTAATAAAAACCCAGATGTTGGATTAGATTTTAGTAAACCGGCATGGTATTACTCGCAATTTGTAATTAATTCTTATCACACGTCCACGTTGTAAACAAATGACAAAAGTTTCATGGCGTAACGTTGTATTGATTTTAGATGTAGAAACTTGTGTAACTGAAGACTTGCATTTAGGGAGATTACAACAAATTAAAAATAGTATATACAGGAGATCAAAGCTATTAGGGTGCTCGTTAACTGCTCCCATACTGTGATCGCGAACTGCAACACAGAACACGGATTAGGGGACACAATCGGATCTGTTACCACATGGATACTAATCGAACGCTGGGATTGGTGGTGCGGCATGGAGGTGTGCGTGTTTACGTGCGCAGAGAGGGGCCAGAATATGGGGATCACACACCTATGCCTCGTTCACTGACTCACATGTGCAATAGAGCGTACACTTACGAGAGCTCTGTATCCTCTCCCCAATGTTACTGCATCCTCCACTCGTGTGACCCAATTCCAAAAACGAGTACAAAAATTTGACGCGTAAAACAGCAAACACTTTTTTAATTTCCAAGTAATTCCGCAATTATGTCGACATACTGTTATAATAATCTATAAAATTAAAATAAAACATTTAAAAATATGACGCTAAAAAGTGTAACATTCGCTATGCTGTACATCTACAAAAGTATACAAGAAAAGTGTCCAAAGTATAGTTATTTAATTTTCTTCAATATTTAAATTAAAAACCGGTCAAATTAATATATTTTTTTTAATTTAATAAAGATATTCAGATGAAACTGAGCAATGTGGTTTTGGTTGTTCATATCGCAGACCACATCTTAAAATGTCATACAGTTGTGGAAGGCGAACGGGTGGTGTAGTGGTAACACCATGCGATCAAAGCAAGTCCCCCGTTCGATATCCGGCTCGTCGCCATTTCCACCTGACTGAACGTTATCGCACATCTTCTCCACGTGTAGGCGCATGGAAGAAATATATGCGAAAAACGTAATGTTCACTGAAAATATTAGGACCACAACATATATACTTTTAATGATTTTCATGGGATTGTATTGTTTCGTTGAATGTCACCCTTTGAATATTATCATTTAAACGACAGATTGCTCTCTAACGCTGTAATACAACATTTAAAACTAATCTTTGAAAACTTTTGAAAATAGGAAAAATTATATATTTGCGTGGTAATTTAGTGATTTTTTTCTACAATTAAGTGAAATGGGCTCGCGAACATTACCTGCTCGCATACTCATATGAAAACCCTCGAGTTACCGCTGATCACTACGTAAAAATATTTTCCAAAAATTTGTCATTGAAGTTTTTTCTTGAACCTTTGATTATTTTCGGTATAGAGAATAATAATAAGATAAATTTCAATTGTGTTATCATAATAATACAGACATTATCTCAGTTTAATTCTTTCACGATTACTACGGTCCCTACTAGTCTGGAGAGAGCCATCGACATATGATCGCACTCAGATGAAAACTTTATGTTGACGAATCATCTCCGTTCATTGTGTTTAGATTGAGTGAGAGCTGTTTCGATTGAATATCGACCATTGTCCTAATAATGCCGAAGCGTCGTGTCAGTGAAAATCATTTCTGAACAAAATAAACGAGTTAATGCGACCACAAATTCATTTGAATGCATTATCTGACAAAAATGATTCAATAAAATAGGTATTTTTGCGCTATGTGCTCAAATAAAACATCTTTTCACCGTTAGTGAATCATCTTGTTTCTTTCTAGCCCTGTTTATGCAAGTAGGTCTTCTTTTCCTTCGCATATAATTCATCTTATCAATCACAAAGTTTCCGGAAGAAAAACTTTCTTAGCAAAATATCATCCTCCACCTCCCCGAGAGATGAAGAGTAATTTATTTGACTTATTTAATTTATTATTTATTACCGTTTTGTAGTGTAAAATTTAATTTTCGATTTAGGTAATGCAAAATAGTGATTTAGTAAGTGCAAAATATTTGGAAGACAAAGATAAAAGAAAAAATGTGAACGAATGATGTAGTAAAATATCCAATAAAAATTAATTAAAAAATTAGTAAATAATGACAAAATGACCTGGAAGCCCATGATAATTACTTGTTGTAAACTTCACTCGAATAGATTGGTTTAATCCTGCAATAGAAGAGATAATCCAACCTCCAACCGAGTGCATTCCGGATGTTTCCGTTGCGGCTGAGCGCTCCTTGACTTTCTAGTTCTGGGAATTCCCCGCGTGGGCCGCATCCCGTGCCTCAACGAGAATCCTTCGGACGAGGCAATCCCTGTGTTGCAACGCGCGCCGCAACTGTTCTACCTGCGTGGAAATGAGTTGGAGTGGGGAAAGGAACGCTCGCCTGGGGATGCTGCTTCGTAACCCGATATTTCGCCGCTCGGAGGAGCACTGCGCTGCGGAAAGGCTTGGAGTGCGGGGTGAAGAGGAAGTGGATGAGTTGAGGAAGGGTGAAAGAGAGGAGGGACTCTATACTCACGTGTTGGGTTTAAAGAGCATGAGAGAGGAGAAAGAGGAAAGAGAAGATGTGCGAATGGACTAGGAAGTGGAGGTGGATATAGGAAATTATGTATACAGGTTGAAAAAAGACATGTGAAGAGTGGAAAGGGATATAGATGAAAGGAAAGGTTGATAGTAGCCAGTGTGCGAGGGTGGTCGGCCGCCGCGCCGCTCATCTTCCACGACGATGCCCCCGAGAGGCGTCCGTCACTCTCCCTCTCTGAAGCCCAGATTTCGGATCCTTCGACGAAAGCTTCCGTCCAACATACAGCGTGTGGAGTTCTTTTGTATGGATTTACCTAGCTATTCTTTCAACCGCAATGGACAGAATGGATGCGTGGGCTTTTCCGTCAACAGAAGAATGAATTCATGCAGAAATTTTACTCTTCATACAAGCTGAAGGACACTTACTTTGCTCAGTATACTCTCAAACAGTACTCCACGGGAGACTTTATAGAATGTTCAACAACGAAAATGAATGAATGTTCTTTGTGATTGCAGAACATTATGTGGAAAAATAAACGTGTTCTTCATAAGATGAAGTACTACGTGCTCGGAGAATATTCTCCACGAGAGTTCACTTTAAAAAAATACAAATTGCATGAGTAAGAGTTTCAGTTATGAACTGATAAAAAAAACTTTCAAGATAAAAATGACTAGGCGAAAAGTCCAAAAGAGAGAAAACAGCATCCTCATATGTTCTTCACAATTTATTTATTTCGGAACAATTCTTATATATCAATACGACAAGTTGTTTCCCAACAGATTATCTTCTTTGTTTCTCTAGGAACACTGCATTGTACTGTTACACTGCATTACGTAAATTCATTTATTTGCGCTTTCTTCTCCGGAGATGCAATGAAACTATTCGTGATGAATAATTTACATGTGAAATTGTTTCCTCATTTTCGGAGAGTTGAGAAGAGAGATTACAAATTAATATTAAAATTCATTAGAACGCAATTTGTAAGACGTATTATCGCCATTCTAACCAAAGCCCGTCAAACTGTATGTCCAGGATTCATCAGTCAAAGACTTGCCCCCAAGGTAAATATTCCTGGACGGGATGCTTCAAATAATTTCACATGATGTTCTGATAATTAATTATTCTAAGAATTTAAAATATTGATTACTTAGGGAAACTAAAAGAGATTTAATTAACAAACTAGATGAAGAATAATTAAAAAATTACTGCATGTTGGTGTAATAACTAACGATTTTTATGAAGAGACACTGAGCATATTAAAGCAAAAGTTACACTTTATAGTCTTCAAAAGCTATGAATCTTAAGAATAATATGTCAAAAAAGAAACAATCCCCAAGAAATATTTGCCCAAAACTCATAAGTCGATTTTTTCATATGCATATGTACAAATATGTGAACTTCAGTCCATTTTAAATATTTCTTAAATATTTTGTAAAAATAAACCAATTTATAAAGTGACACGATGAAATTTTAACTATAACATGTCAGTATATATGGCAGTCTGATCCGAGTTCAACATTCATTGCTTATCTTTAATCTATCTTACTTTCCCCAACGGATATCGGGGAAATATTGTTTACATTTTAATTTATTAATACATAGAAACCAAGATTTAATCATTTTCATAATAAACATTATAATATAATGAACTCTTTCTTCATTTCCTATTTTCCCCACCAACTACAATGGAGTACGTATAATTTTGCTATAAAATTTACCTCTTTGTTTTTTACCTCGTTGTTTACCAAAAGAAACTTTCAATGTGTATTTGTAAAGCAATTTTTGATCAAATTCTGTGTGAAAAAACTTCAAAACGTCATAATGTAAGTGTACACTTAAAGATGGTACGCACCGCTTACCTGATAGTCAACCTTGCCTCGTCAAATCATGTGGGGATGTGGAAAATGTAGCAACACGCTACATACTAGAACATTCAAGTAAATTCTAGTGCATTCTAGTACATTCCAGAATATGGCTACGTTTTTTTTTTTTTTTTTTTTTT
>NNCF01125790.1:198952-212602 GCA_002313205.1 Laupala kohalensis | reverse complement strand
GTATATATATATATATATATATATATATATCACTATACAACCAACATTTATAGCTCTTCACTTCTGTCTCAGTTCTTATACTTCTGATGATTGAAAAGTTTACCCTTGCACCTTACCACCGTAAATGAAATATTCGGATACGGCAATCTAGACTCCGTCAAGACGCTGTTTCCCAAAAATATTTCACGATGTGTCCAGTAAGTAAACTAACAATGCGAAATGCCCAAATTTGTCTGTCAGTTTGCTACGTGACTACGACTAAACCACTGAACAACGTGATGAAATTAGGTGAAGATATAGTTTAGATGTCCAGGATGAACATCGGCAAACTTTTATTATTAAAATAAGATAAAAGAAAGCTATAAAATGATGTTGACGATAAAAGTCGATGAAATCAGGACAGAAGTCCACCATATTTGCTTAAGCTTCCTCAACCTCTACAGTAAGAAATAGGTCACCGGCGAGTGGGTTCGTTCTACCTGAGATGCGATTACAATGTCTCACAGACAACTTAACGTTGCTTACTCAAGGGTGGTTTCATCCAAGGATTTATTTATTCTTTCTGCTGGAGGTGAAACACAAAACGGGGTACACAAAAAAGTTTTGAATAAAATTTGTGTTATTATGAATTTGTAAAATTAGGATGCAGTTCATATGTTAACATTAAGTAAAATAGAGATCATAATTTTTCCTGAGTAAAAGAATATTGATCTAAGAAAAATCCCGGGCAACATCCGGTAATCAGCTATTATGTAATAATTCAAAGCCCTTTCTATTTTGAATTCTTCCAGTACGCAAACTGCACAAACCTTTTATGTGGTAGAGAGTGTGAGTCTATTAACTAATGTGTTTTTGAAGTATGTTTGAATATTATTGCATATGGGATTATTTTCAAATCAATTTCAGTGAATTTCTACCCCCCCCCAGGTACAGGATGGTGTAGGCATTTACCAGAATTGCTACACAACAAATTTCTACTTGAGATACTGGTGCTCATTTTCATATATAGAAAACCATTTCTACTAGAGAACAAGAGAGTACATTTGCATTTTCTAAATTGTTATCATTATTATTTTTATTATAATTAATATTATCACCATGGTCTACGACGTACATTTTGTGCACCCCTCAACTACTTGATGCTCTTAAGAAGTTCTTGAAACTCTCTCTCTTCCTGATCTGGCGAACACTTCGATTCCGACCATGTGCGAGCGCGACGATGATGTTCCCTCTGTGGCAAGCGAATTTCCGTTGACGAGGGAGGAGAAAGAGGAACTCTTCCCAATTGAGAGGACCTGCAGCGACGCTGGCGGCTCAGCCTCCCAACTTCGCTAGCGTCGCCGGAAGGCTCCGCGTGTCGTCGTGCCCCCCCCCCCTCGTGCATCACCTCTGCGAACACCAACTCTGGTTCCTCCGGCAGCGGCAGTGCTGAATAAAAGTTTCTCTTGCGACTATCATCAACCGCCACGCCTCACGCCCGCCGCCGTCGCCGCCGCGGTCTGTGTCTAAACTTTACGCAGATCCCCTTCCCTCTTCTTTGCTCCGTCTTGCTCTATCTCCCCTATCTTCTTTCTCAGCGTGAACCCCCAACGCCTCCCTCACGCCAACACCATTTGGGGCGAATCCAAGTCGTGGAAAGGACTTAGCCCGTTACTCGTAGCGATGTTGAATTCTTGAGTAAAAGGTCTGTTGGCGATGGACCGGCAAGCAAAGCTCGGCGGTTGTGACCACGTTGCTTATCGCATAAAGTTGGGATATATTATATCCTAAATAAATTGATCTTTGTGAAACTTGTAGAGCGTATCGCACAGTTCATACGAATATATGGAAATATGTCACAAGAATTTATTGTGGTTGGCAAATCATTCTTTTCTTTCGTGTTTTTGGAGGTTAGAATTTAAGAGTAATTTATAGTAGAAAACGCTCCGTTTTTATCTCCATCGTTATATGTAAAACATGAATTTCAAAAATAATTTAGTACATGTATACAGAATTCGAAAGAAAATAGGATAATTTTAACTATCTCATCAATTAATGTATTATAATTCTTGATGTATTATGAACTTTCAAAATGAATTACTGCATATTCTAATGAGAGGACAAACATAATTGAATTAATCTTTTTACAATTTTTAAACAGTTATTCTATAATGAGTTAGAAACAATAATTTTAGATTTCCTTCTGATAATTTTAATTTCTGACAAATTTGACCACACTATTATAGTATTCAGCTCCCTACTCTCTTCGACTATTCTCTAACAGCATTAACACGTTATCATTAGCATAAACGTTTCATGCTATTTCATTTTCTAGTAGATGTTGCAGCATATTATCCAATAGCCTCATATTCCACAATGTCATCCTACAGATCGACTCTTGTGCAATCTTTCTTTATCCAGCAGTGTCAATCCTCGTAGTTGAGTCAAAGTAAGAGAAAGAACCCTGTGTAAATGAGATTTCGAAAAAAAAGTCACATTTCAATGGGCATTTTTAATATCTTGATGAACAATATGTTCGAAGTACGAGAAAAATTCCTATCTGCAATGTGACTTAGAAACCAAGAATACATTTAGTCCTCACATTCGTACCACCTCTAAGGGTGGTTTACGAATCGGGTGGTTTCCCTGAGAGGGGTGAAAGTGTTACCACGGACCACTACTTCCCAGCAAACCGTTAGTTACCAACAACACGATTTTGAACACCGTCATAATTATGAAATTATTTATAAGATGAGTAGAGGCGTTACATGACTCAACCAAACTCCAACGCACGTAAAGAGTATAACAAGTTCTTCTGAAAGTATAGAAGCCTTACTCCATAATACCCCAGCATAAACGACCTAAATGCTAACGTCCACAATAATCACATCAACATTTGCAACTCCAACATAATGCTAGCAACCAACCCACGTGCTAGGACACGTCAATTGTCAGGATCGCCGCAGGGTCCAGCTCCAACACACACCACCTGTCCTCAATAGCACTTGAGCCGGAACGCCAAGTTACCTATTCCCTACAACATTTTGTTGTTCATTACGTCCGTTTCACTATTCAGTTTCAAAAAATCTTTTTAAAAATATATTTACTAGTATTTCATTTTTAATGGTTGTCTTGTAAGTAAAGTTAATAAATTTAGATTATCAAATAAATAATAAAATTAAGAATCAACGGTACTACGTGTTTTCAATAAATAATATTGTAGAAAAAAGGATTGTTAAATCCAATTAGACATCTAGCGTCGCTGTTATATATCATGGATTTGGAGGACATTGCAGTGGTTAATTTTTACTATTAAAATGGTAATTCGTAAATGCTACCACCGTATTTCAATCATAAATTGACCAATGCATTTTACAGGATTATTAAGAAGCCAAAAAGTGGTATTATTAATCAGCACAGTAAACTCTCTTATCTAAATATCAATACCAATTTGTACCGTTACCCAATATACACGTTTCTATAGATGGTTATAAATAGAGACACGTTTATAATCATATTTATGTAAATGAGTTAAAATTACAGTACTATATCTCTTTTAAAACATGACAACACAACTAAGAAACTGATATCATTTCTTACCTCGAAAAATATGATCCTCCAAATCTCGAGGTAACTAAGGCTCCATGTTCATTTTTCAACAGCTCAGATTCAACTGTTAACGGCTGCGTATTCCAGAGGTTGTCTCATTGTAGCAGCATTGCTATTGAAAACCAATCGCGAGATATACTAGAGAAGCCCAATGCTATGCAGCCGTCCGCTGTTTGTCCCTGAATGCTATCTACTCGTAGTTGACATACGAACGTAACTTCGTTGAAAATTTCCCGTGCGGACTGTCGGCGAGCATCAGAGTGTCTCAGCGTTGCCATATTGACTTCTAGAAAACTCATAACAAATTAAATAACACATTTGGTAATTAGTTTAATTTAAATTAAACTTTTGACACTTACCGTCCCGTTATAAGAAAAAGTAGTTTTCGGAAAGAACTAACAGATTTGTATAAAAAAGGATAAAATGTTAATACTTTGTTTAACGAATGTCAACATTATGGTCTATTTTTAAAGGTAAGTTTAATAAATATGAAAATTAATTCAAATATATTTTGTTAGTTTAAAGTCAGAGTGAGTGAGCTCACATGTGAAGATTCAATTGTTTGTCTCACATATATTAAGTGTTTAATTTCAATTTTTTATTTGCATATTTAAATTTATATATGTTTCAAGAGATAATTGAGACTTAATTTGAACTTAGAGACTTATTCAAATTTGGTCAACCAAATTTATCCATGTTATTTGTGTCGTAAAAATTAAAATAATTAACTACTTAATTTCCTTAAAACAAACATAATTCGTACTTGTGTAACTTAAGTTTCACCGTCTTCAGGGACAAATTATAACTATTAGAGTATATAAAAAAACTAGACCATAGCTCTAGTGCATGCTTTACTCAAGACTTTCGTTTTTAATGCAATGTTCTAGAACAAATAGATGTGAAGATATATACTTTCCAGTGGAGTGTTGCAATTGCTAAAAATCACACATCCGTTGAAAGAGCAATAACCATCAGCAGCAAAAAACAATCAAAAATGAAATAAGTATATTTTTGTGTAGTTGACAAATGTGAAAATGAGGTGAAAATATAAATGAAAGTGATCGATAAATAACCTCTGGAGCTAGGATTTAGTTCTTACATTCAACTAAGTGATGTTATCCGCTTAGTGCTTTCACGCGCGTAAACCTCCGTTCGCAAGAGAGGATTAAAATTAACAATATCGTGAGACTCGTTGACCATTTCATATAAATTCACCAAGTTTGATAATTCCGTCCAATTGGCATAGATTTGTTCACCGAATTAACTTTCAAAAATACAACCATCATTCTTCTTTAGAATTAGAGTCTAACTTTCAAAAAGTTGTAGAAAAAGAACACTGATCCAGAATAGCATTCATTGTCGATACCAGATTTTCAGGGACATGACTAGTTTCTAAGACGAATAACAAAAATTGCACTGTTGTATATAACCAGTGTAATGTGTGATGCACATGCCACGTCTATCTAGTAAAGAAATGTTGAACTATTTTTTATCTTTCACCAGACGTTTTAATTCTGACATGTTCGTTTTATTGCCAAATTTTGAAAGTGGACGTCTGATTACAATCATATTTAAATTAGATGAACTCGTATTACTTAACAGTGTTTTGTCATCTTGGCATCCTGCTTACATCATGCCCAGCTAATTTCATCGCTCCTGGCATTTGCGCTTTTTTAGCACAAAGCTACCGAAAAGGTGGAGAGAAAGGCGCACGATGACGGTTGGTGAAAGCCGTGAGGCTTGGCAAACAGCATTAAAACGACTATTCTATTGCCTCGGAAAGGATTGGTAAAGAGCAACTTGTTGAGATTCCCTTTCGAATGATGATCTCTATATCAGTTTCAACCATTCTATGAACCTGCTTCTAGAGCGTCATAATATTATCACCATTAGAAGACCCATTAGAACTCGCGCCAAGGATAGCGACATATATTTCATGGCTATAACTTGAGAATTTAAATTGCAAAATATAAGGGAACTAAGGGTGATTTTTTAATAATCTTAGGTAATGATAATGTGAATTATCACACTAAATCAGATGCAAATTACGTCATTGTTTAAATATCTTAGTCAATGGTTTACAACCAACAAGATATTATTTGAGCTATTACACATAATCAGGGTAAGAGTTGTATATACCGGTAATAACAACTCGTTCATAATTATTTCATCGTATTGAGTCTCAAAGTAATTACTCACTAGACTGTTCCGATAAACAGAAGTATAAAACAATTGATTGCTCTTCTAGTATGTTCCAGGGTGCAAAATGGTTCCGATTTCTCGTAAAATGAAGAAAATTGGATAAAATTTAGAAGTCACGCAAATTGAAAATGCGTATAAATAAAATATTTTTGCAATAACTGTGTTAAAATATTGTATCTTCGCTTAGAATTATTTTTCACGACAGTGAATATTACAGTCAATTTTCTCAAGATACATCTACAATTTTCACAGTCTCTCAAGATCAGTCCTTAAAGAATGAATATTTGTACCTTCACTATGATCGATGATATCTGTCTAACATTTCAGGTTCACGTGTACGTTTATTTTCTATAGAAAATTTATAACAACAGTAAGAGCAGTAACATTAATTAACTTTTTTAGTCCTCTTTTCTTTTTTCTTTTTTATATATTTTACTATGTATCATTTTTACACATACATGAAAACCTTTCATTTGAAATCTTCATTTTATTTAAAACCCTTAAAATTATGTTCAGGTGCACGAATTGGAACTTTTTCTCTATTAAAACAAAAACTCAAAAAAGATGTAATATATTTGCCATATCGTCACCACATTCACGGGCTTATCGTAAATAATGCATTCGAATGATTATTATGTAATCTTGCATTAATGACTACATTTTTTTGTGAGGCTTTAAGGGTTCGTTAACTGCAAGGTCATTAGAGCCCAATAACTACAGATTCAGATGTTTGTCTATTTAAAATATTTCATAAATTCTGACAAACATAGCTAGATCAAAATTTGAAGCGGATATTGATAATGAAATCATACCTGATGCGTTGAATTCTGTAAAATGGGTAATTTTATAATTTGTCTTGCAGCAGATACAGGTAAAATTGTGTAAATAGATTTGATATAGAATACGACAAAACTTATTTCACACTTTTTGCTCGTTTGTTGTTTTTCGATATTTTCTTCACAAGCAGATTTCACAGAACTTTTAAAACTGATTATTATCTTTTGGAGAAAAAAAACTGAAAATATCATTATCAACTTCCGGGAGCAATGCAACACTAGGTGGATGACAAAA
This sequence comes from Laupala kohalensis, assembly GCA_002313205.1. Lineage (NCBI taxonomy): Eukaryota > Metazoa > Arthropoda > Insecta > Orthoptera > Trigonidiidae > Laupala > Laupala kohalensis. The sequence continues at coordinate 205,741 of NNCF01125790.1, read as the reverse complement.
GCTTTATATACTCCGAAAATGTTTATATTATAAAATCAGTTTAAGATTACAAAAGAAAAAGAAATAGGTTTATGGGATATAAATATTTTCATTGTCAAATTTTGTTGTAGATCGTGGTTCACTATTACAGTTTATAAAATGATCACGTTTTGTTTGCAAAAATGTATAAATTGCAAACAAAAAAACGCGGTGTTAAGTTCAGCAGCAAAGTCAAGAAGAAGCTGTTGTTTTCGCATTTTCTTAAATTAAAATATGTCACATGATACTAAAAGAAGAATGATCCGATCGCAACAACAACAAGACAACAGTAATCACGAAGAGGCTTCAAAGCGATTAATCATTAATTATAAATCGGGCGGTGAGCTAGAACATAGGAAAAACAGTGATCAAAGCAAATTAGTTTCGCAACATACATACAGTCTCATTACGCGATTCCAATTTCATACTGATTTTCAGGAAGAAGATCCTTCGTTGTGGGAACTGTATACACACAATCAAAGAGCTAAAACTCGCTGTCGAAAAGTTGTTAATGACTCCGCTGAAAGCGGTGTGGCTCTGGTAACAAAATTCAAATCTATAATATCAGACGAGGAACAGAAACAATATTTGTTCAAAGTAGTTGAAATGCATTATTGATTGCATCTAACTGTTACCAAATCTACATTGTTAGGTATTTTTAAATTCCACTAATAAAATCGATTTATTGAATTTGAAAAAATCAGAAATGAACTTTTTCATATTGTGAATGTAGCATTATTTTTATTTAATTTAAACATGGAGCATAAATGTAGTAGAATATTAAATATGACCATGTTCCATTTTTCTTTCGACCTCAATTTGATTCATCTTTTATAATTTTGCGTATAGGTCTTAAATAAAACTCAATTCTTATTTGCCAACGTTTCGACACCTATCATCAGGGTTTCATCAGGGTTCTATATTTAACAAACAACAAAGAAACATTTACACTTATTATACACAACCGTCTATATACAATCTAATTCTACAATCATCTATCATTTTTGTACATATCTTATAATACTCCATACATTTTAAACCGAAACACTACATTACCATCACAACAGCCACTCATAACCTCTACTATCACTATACTCACGCCAACTACATCTGAGCAACTAACGCCCAATTGTAGATTTTCTGTAGCATATGTTTATTATTTCTTATAAACCACGTTAAATTTTTGCAACCATGGTGTGTGTATACGGACAGATCAGATTAGATGGACAGAGGAGTGGTAAATTTAAAATGGAGAAGGGAATTAAACACGGAGATTCTTTAAGCCCACAACCGAAATTTCAATTGTAGAAGTATCCTGAGAAAAATTGACTTTAAAATTCAATTTCCTGAAAAATAATCCGAAACATGTCACATTTTATGGCTACGAGTTAACGAAAACGTTTGTGAAATTCGGTGTAATGAATGAAAAGAGTTATTATTTCCATCAACACTTCAGAAAGAATTATGTACTTTGAAAGAAAAATGTATTTTTAGAATGTTACAACATTTTAACACTGTTATTAAAAAACTTTTTAATACACATTTTCGACTTGTGCAACCTCTAAATTTTATCCAATTTTTTTCATTTTATGTGAAGTCGAAATTATTTTTCACCATCTAAAACGAACCAGAAGAGCATTCAATTATTTTATACTTCGTTTTTTTTGGGAAAAGTATATTACTCATCCAAATTATCAGTCCTCAAAATACGTTCTGTGATTTCTCAGTCAACCTTCTTGTGCATTACGTTTCCAGAAAAGGATACTCAATATTCCTTTCATCGCCTCTCGTACTCTTAATCTCTATTTAGAGCGACATCCAAATACATGTACCTCATGGGCCAATTTGCAAGGAATCCAAATTTAGTTGTATTTTCGTCGGATTCTACCTTTAGTTGGAAATAAGACAAACTTAAATATATCAAAACATTTAACTCTCTCAGCTCAAGAATATTCTCCTCTTATCTACTGATTAGAACATGCTCATAAGGGTATCGGCGTTGTTTCGAACCCCATCCGTAAAAATAAAGAGAAATCAACGATATATATATTTGTGGCGTTCAGCACAAACCTGGTCGATCCAGAGGAATGAAGAAATACAAAATTTTGTGTCAAGTTGTCATATTACTTCATGCCACAGGTTTCAAACGTTTGCATTTAACCTCCATATGTAATGAATGAGTTCTTATGCGGCATCATGTCACTATTTATCTGAAAAGTCTCAAACACTACGGAGTGTCTTTTTCGATTAAATGTTTTCGCATATACCTCCCTTCCTACTCGACCTATGGGGTTCACGACGTACCCCTAACCTAATTGGTGACCCAACTCTGACATGATTTCGGAAGTATCTCTATTGATCCCAGCACCTCAGGTACAACGGACCCACTCGCCGGGAGTCGTGGCGCTCGAATTAAATTTGATGATGGTTGATTTTTTCTTCTCAAACTTTGCTCTTAAATTGAAGTATTTTAACACTCCTATTTTAATAAGGCTTTTTTTGATAATTTATGTTACACTTTGCAGACTGCTCTGGTCCTTTTTTTTGTAGAACTCGCCGAGGCGAACACTATTTTGCCACTATTAGTTGTCACGTAAAGTTTTTACTCTGCGTAAGTGAATATAACTCTCTTTTATTCCGATTTCATCGACATGTATCGTTAAAATAATTTTCGATCCTTCTTTCCCACGTTTGAAAGTTATACATGTTATTTTTTGGGTATATAAACTATCTCCTTGCCAAAGTTCAAAACGATTGGTTCATTGATTTAGTCATGAAAAAGTAGCAAAAAAACACAGTTTCGCATTTAATATTTATATATTAGCATGTTGAGTATTGATGTAGATTTAGAAAATGTAACTTTCCAATTTATCCGCTTCCTTCCCGTCAGTCTCAACCAATTGCTAAAGAATATTAAAGGGATAACGTCTTTGCGTTGGGACAAACCGTTATCTGACATTTTATAATGCTATATAGTATATGTGTGTGTGCCTTCTTTCAAAGTCTATTAAAACAATAGTGTTATAAAACTATACTGTCACGTGACTATGAATACATAATGAAGTGGAGTCGTACCCCAATCCACGCAGCGATAGGACCTTCAAACGTCCTATCAAGGACAAGCATAGAAAACCATTTTTTAAAGGAAATTTATATATAAGCGCCTCCTCGTGGTGCCAGAATAATCAATAATGGGCATGGTTGGTCACAGACGCTCTAAGAGTACGGATTTCATATATGTTCTCTAGATAGTTCTTGTATAACGACATTATAACTCAAAAATGTCTGAACAACTACATTAAATACAAGATAAATATTATCCCATTGTTTGATTACTTATTCAACATTTTGAGCCCCCAGAATAATTGTTAGTAAAATCCGAAATTTTAAGCAGACTTGCCCTTTCNAATTACCAATTAGCATGGAATAAATCTAACACGACTCGAAATTTCACATTGACATTTTTTGAAAGAACATTGATTTCCGGCCTCGACAAATTAAGATGTGTACGATTAATACAAGAAGGAGAAAAAGGTGTTTCATGAATTGGTAATAAATTAATTTTGCCTGGCACAGTGACCAACACAAGTTCTAGGAATGATTTTATTTCATTAACATGGACATTGTTAACGTTGGTGTTAATATGACAAAAACTTAGAGAAAAATAGTTTACACAATTTACGAGAGACAGATCTGAGAAACACATATTTTTATTTGAAAATTATTTATGACACTAAATACATGCAATAAATGCATTTTTCTGTATATTTTTATTGCAAAGAAGTATTCGGTGCAGGAAAAACCTATTTTCTGCTTTTATATTTAGTGCCACCGGATGAACTCCGCATACGATGATTTCAATCTAGCAATAATGATTTTTGCTCTAGATGTCTTGGAACGGGCGCAGTCCCCAAAGATCTGGGTCTAGAGAGGTTTACCTCCCAACGAGCTCTAGCGTGTGTACATAATATAGTCAAGAGATAAAATTGCTTGTTTCATTACAGAGTATATTCGTACTCGTAACATATTTCTTTAAAACAATGTTTATTTTATTTGAGTCAATATTGTGTGTATTCTTTCTGGAAAATACTTTTTATTTGCTTTAGTCAGAATCAGAGGGGGTTAAATTGATATTTCAATGTTCTACCTTCTGATAAGTTTTGAAAAAATATTTTATGTGTCCCCACTTAGGCTTATGAAAGTAATTTATTTCAAGTAAAATCTAAGGTTATAAAATAAGCAATTTCAATATTTTATAATTTCTGATACCAATGTTAATTTGTCCACCGGATTATTTAGACCTACTAATTGCCCGTTGGTGACGGATGTATTTTGTTGATTTACTGGTTTAAAATGTTCAAACTCATATAAATATCTTTCATTTTACAAGGCAAATAAATATGGCTCAAACGTGACCATTTTAACAAGAGACTTAATAAGCAAAAGATTCAAGAAACAAGAAAAAAACTGTGATCAAATTTTTTTTATAAATCAAGAGGTTATATTAGTATGAAAGAACAGTATGTAATCTTGATGACAACATAAATTCAAATCATTTTATTGTCCCTCTGACACTAATTTCACCTTCTTATTTTCTTAACATATTTACTGAATCACAAGTAGAGTATTAACTTTCTTCCTTAGAAAGATTCACAAATTTTGTTATTTCATATTTAGAAATGTTTAATTTACTCTGTATCTTTCTGCATGACGGAATATGAGAGTATAAATATAGCAAAAATAACAATTTCGAATGGAATTTTAGAATCATTACAATATTGTGTTTTACCCATCACAGAGTTCCACAGAAATCTGACCATTCATGATACAACGAGGATTTTTTCTAATCATTCAGAAAGCATCACTCTCATTACATGTATTTGTCGTGATATTTCATTGAACACTGTTAAGAGCAGTATAATATTTCAGAAAATATTTACATTTTCATTTGCTGAATGAGTACTTCGCTTAAAAAATTAAAATGAGAAATACTTCCACGAACATTGTGGCACTAGAAACGTTCGGAATTATCACTACAGATTCGTCTTCAACAATTATATTAATATGGAATTCAAAATAACTAAATAATACTGTGCAAATTTGTAAATAATATTGAAGAAATATATGAGTAAAACTTACAATTCCGACTTTCTAGTGATTTATAATTACGCGTTTTTCCTAAGCGGTACATTTTTCTCGGAAGTATACTGTCAAATTTTATGCAATGGCAAAATTGACTCTTATATATTCCCAAAATTAAATATATCTTGTATTTTTTTTAAAATTGATTAAATGAAAACTTTCTTTGGATAGTTTGTTAGTGAATGATTTTTATACTACTTATTGAATTCACAAATCAAATTTAATTACAATTTGTTTGTGTGTGTGGACTATCTTCAACCAAACAAAATAGGAACTTCATCATTACCATCAAATATTTTATATCCAATATATTATTTGTACTGTGTACGACATTATTCAATTTCCAAATAGTGCAGCAAAACTATTTTAATATATAACTAAATTGATGGGTTTTTTTTTCTGTTCCACGTCCAGAAAGAGATGCATCAAGGAAAAAACACTAAACTTGAAGAACGGAATACTTTTTTAACACCCATCCTAATATTTTAATGCTTTCTTATATTATTATCATATATTAAATACTTTCATATATTATTATCATATATTAAATACTTTCATATATTATTATCATATATTAAATACTTTCATATATTATTATCATATATTTAATGCTTTCTTTTATTACATTATATTTTAATGATTTTTTTCGTATATATTCTTATATTTAAGAGGTCATTTCAACATGAACATGGCCAAACATTAAAAACGGTCTCTCAGCACACAAACATAGTACTATCCACGCTTCAACGTTCCACAAACAAACCACGACATTAAGCAGGAAAAGATCTCCATAAAACATCATATGGCAGACACAAAAGTCACATTTTTTGACTTGCAACAACACCTGACTGCCAAGGTCTTTACCCAGCACGGTCTACATTTCAGACCGTCTGGGAAGAGATTCGGTTCTCTCCTAGCTTTACATCTGAACTCACATCATCCACCTGCCCCTTTACACACTATTAACTTCCGCCTATTCTTCATTTATCTCCTCCTCCTCCACATCCCTCTGCTCCTACCTCATCACCACCTCCTCCTCCCATCTCTTCTCCTATCTCCACACCCATTTCTTCCCCTGTCCCCGTTCATTCAACTACTGCTTTCTCCTCTCCCACATCCTCAACTATTCCTACAACCACATCACCTCCCACCCCCATACACAGTTACAACTTGCGCTCAAGAGTATGATGTGGTACACGAAGGTGACAGTCGCGTTCAGAAGCCTTGTGAGGGCTTGATCCTGGACTAGAAGCTGAACCAAATTCAGATCCCCCTCCACAATCTAACTTCAATTCCATTTCTCTATAATCACAAACTCTTTGCCAAAAAAAATTATATTTCATCATAATGTCCAATCCCTTTCAAACAAATTGACAGACATTGAAATTCTGGTACACGAAAAATCCACTCAATTTGCTATGCCTCCCAGAACATAGGCTTTCAACTAACAACATCAACGATACTGCTATTTCTAATTATTATTTAGCAAGTTCTTACTGTCGGCAAAATTTTAAAGGCAAAAATCCCCACGGAGGTACGTGTATCTACGTTCGTAATGATATTTTATCTTCTCCACTGACAGGCTACGAGAACTTCTGCGTAGATAGTGTGTTCGAAATTTCTGCAGTT
>NNCF01125790.1:187549-198918 GCA_002313205.1 Laupala kohalensis | reverse complement strand
GTACAAACTGCGTATGACCACGTGGAGGACAATAAACTAATTTACTCTCCGGAAGCAAGCAAGGGACCATCCCATCAATTCCGATCAAGGGCCCTAAGGCAGAGGCGGATTCAAAAATTTCAACAAAAGTTCCTAGATAAGATAAAAAGTTAACTTCTAGTTATAATACATATATAATGTCAATATGTTTGTAATTTAACGCAAATATGTTTGTAAATTTACATGTACAAGTTATTATCGAACTATAGATTATTCTGAGTATAGTGTTTAAAAATCATAAGAGTTGAAAAAACACTAAATTCACGATTTATTGTTACAATAAACACGCCCCTAGACAAAGCCTAGAGAACCTGTATAATAAATCCGCCTCTACCCGAAGGAAAAACGGAGAAAAACCCGGGCCAGGATGGGGCTACAGAATTTATGTACACAACCGTGCCAAAGTTAAGTACACATAAAACTAAATTAATATGAGCCATGCAGCAACACAATCATGCAAGAAAATAGTTTTTGAAATTGTTATAAGTTATTTAAACAGTACTACAGCAATGGCATGATAAAGTACAAGACGGATTTAACTTTTATTAAAATCAATAAATTATTTTCATTGTAGAAGCACTTGTGCAGGAGGTAGTTTTTAACCTCGGATTTGAAGAGATTCAATTTCATAATGTCTTTTATATTCTTGGGAAGGGAATTATATAGAACGATTCCCGAATGATAAGATCCTTTGGGTCGAAGAGTGGTTGACACTCTAGGGCGATTAATATTACTACTATTGCGAGTATTATATTCGTGAACGAGACTGTTTCGCATGAAGCAAGGGTGGCACTTCACGAACACAATACTTGCAAAGGGAATATTATTCATCGTCCTAAAGCAGGGGTTGGCAATCTATGACCCGAGAGTCACCGAGTGACCCATTTGATAATTTCAAGTGACCCACTTTAGTTCCGAAAATAAAGTATAATATATAAAAATAAATTATAAAACATAAACATGAAACAAACATTTTGAGAATTAAAAAAATTGAAAATAGATACTAAGAACAACATTTTAGTTTGATTACCATGGATCTTATACATATAAATGTTTATGTATATTACATCCATGTCGAAAATATCCATGAACCAAACGTCTCTTTAATACTCACATTTTGGTTTATGTTGACCCGCGTCCAAAAATGGTTGTCGACCCCTGCCCTAGAGTGTCAACCAGTCTTTGCTAAAACGAACCATATCATTGGGAAATCGTTCTATATAATTCCTTACCGAAGAATATAAAAGATATAATGAAATTGAATCTCTTCAAATCCGCAGTTAAAACCTACCTCCTGCACCAGTGCTTCTAAACTGAAAAAGAATTTATTGATTTAATAAAAGTTAAACCTGTCATGTATTTTATCGTGCCATTGCTGTAGTACTTTTAAAATGACTTCTAACAATTTCAAAAACTATTTTCTTGCAATGATTGTGTTGTCTTATGATTCATATTAATTTTGTTTTGTGTTTACTCAACTTAGGCACGGTTGTGTACATTAATTCTGTAGCCCCATCCTGACCCGGTTTTTGCTCCAGTTTTCCTTCGGGTAGAGATGGATTTTTTTATATACAGGTTCTGTAGTATTTTGTTCAGGGGCGCGTCTATCGAAACAATAAGATTTGAAATAAGCGTTATTTCTACTCTTATTATCTGTAAAAACTATTTTTTTACTAAACCATATATTTGTTGACAATATTGCACAACAATTTCAAGAAATTTATGAAGAAAATAATTTTTTTATACAGTGAAAGAAGAGAAATGGACTCCTAATAAAGAAACAAAAATTTGGTTCTCTAAAAATTTGTATACTCATCTAAAAGAGAGAGATAGACTATTTAGGAAATGGAAATCTAATCCAAAAATAATAATTATTAATTGGAATACACAAAATATAGAAACATAGTAAACAATGAAATCAGGAAAGCAAAAAGAAGTTCTTATGAAGGTAAATTTGCATATAATCTCAAAAACCCCAGGGAAATCTGCAATGTGGTTAATAACATTCTTAGTAGGAAAACAAATAAAAGTGTTGAAACTGTAGTGTAAGAAATTTTCCAAGGAGGTATTTACTAGTTAATAGCCACAAACTTTGCTGAGAATTTTATAAAACAAATTGATGATGTTGTAAAAAAATTATGACAGAAATAATACACGTCATACAAAATGAAATAAAATGTAACATACAAAACACTATTAACATCTTGGAGTATCAAGGAGATTATATTGAAACGAGTAGCTGTTAATAAAGCTCCAGGTTTCGACACAATAAGAACTAAAGTTATAATTCAAAGCACAGATGTATTTTGTAAAATTATTTTACAATTAATAATAAAATCAAAAAACAAGGTAAATTTTCAGTCTTTAAAACTCTCAATAATTAGACCATTATTAAAAGGAGATGATTCCACAAATTATAGGGCCATATCTATACTACCAGTCATCGAATAGATAATAGAGAAATATATAAACAGCACGCTAAAGAAATACCTTAATAATAATAAAATTGCTCATGAGTATCAATATGGTTTTCAAGAGGTTAGGGTACTGAAATACAACTTGTAGAAGAAATTGATTACATTAATAATAATCTGAACAAAGGTCAAGGAGTTATGGCCTTATTTATTGATCTTTCACGAGAATTTGACACAGGAGAACATAATCTACGCATTAAAAGATTGAAGGAGATTGGAGTACAGGGTCCATACATCAGTTTATTTGAAAACATCCTCTATAATAGAAACTTTTTGGTAAAACGTCATGAAAACAGCAACTTATGCAATAAAAAATTAGGGGTGTCCCAGGGCAGCTGCTCGTGAGCAATTTTATTTCTTATTTATGCCAACCCCATTTTCCAAAACGTGAAAAAATGTATGCAGACGAAGCAATACTAATGTATTCCCATCGCAATGAGGAAGTTGTAAGTAGTATGATACAGGTAGAATTTAATCGCATTGCCAAATGGTCGAGGAAAACAATTTATTCATTAAATCTAATGAGACCAAAGTTATGTACTACATAAGAACACAGCACATGAAAAATAATATTAGTTTAAAGAAAATTATATTGCATGATTCAAGTTGCATTAATGTAGGTTTTATGAATGATTGTAGATGTAAAATACTTGACTATGTATATAAGTACAAATATTTTGGAGTAATATTTGAATACAACATGAAGTTTCACAAACACAGAGTCAGTGTGCAAAAGATGCACGAAATTAATGGGGTGTATGAACTCAATAGAATAATATGTGCCAAAAAGTGTCCTGAAAATAATTTATAAAGCTCTGATTGAAAGTATATTTCGATAAGGAAGTCAAATTTGGGGAACCACGAGTAACTCTACGCTTCAAAAAGTTAACAAAATACAAAGGAAAACTTTAAAATTGTTCTGTGATAACAAGAATCTTACCAACAAAGAACTATTAAAATTTGTAGACACCTTGACTCCTAAAGGAATTTTACAACATTGGCATATTCTGGAAAATTTCAATGTGAACATTTACAAAGAAACCACAGATCACATATACAACACCGGAAAACTTCAATACAACATACCTTTTTTTAACAATTATGGAATAAAAACTAGGGAGTTTTTGGTCCCAACCCTTTACAACAAACTACCAAAAGAAATAAAAGAAATAGATAAATTCAGATAATTTGGAAAAGAAACTAATCTATGGATACAAAATGTGGAAACCACTTAGATTATTCAATTATTTGGTATTTATACTACTTGATATTGTATTTGGAAGCGTTTGGATGTTGAATTATTTGGCGGATATGCTCTCTTATACAATTAATGTATATTTTCTCTGGTTTGAAGTGTATTTTTAACATGTCTTGTTTTTGTAAATTGGTTTTCAAAAGTAGTAGTAAACATACCATACAAAATGTAACATACAAAAATATTTTTAACGGATATAAAAATTGAAAATGGCATATATATTTATTTTGTATTTTATATTTTTGTGATATCTTTTGTAAAATAATCATGTAACTAAAAAATGTAATCTCTGTTACAATACCAAAAAAATTATTGTTAATAAGTTAAGCACTGAAATAATGTAAAAATAAGTACAGGGTACCTGATGACATGTCTTAAAACTTACCGGGACCCATAACTACATGAAAAAGAAATAAAAGTTTATTATTATTATTATTAATATTTATTTCCATGAACTTTTTTCACAAGGGATGACTCCAGTGGTGGACAGGAATATAGGAACTATATATACACACTCCATATTCCATAAGCGAAGAATTTTTGTTTTCAAATCTTCATATTTTTTAAATTTTCTCATTGTAAGTAGTTTGTAGGTTGAGGGTGTTAGTTACTGCAATATTTATGATGTGTGTGATTTTATTGAGTTTGTATATTAAAATAATATCTGGTCTATTATGATGGATTGTCTGGTCGGTGAGGATTGATCTATCAAAATAAATTTTGTACCTGCTGTTCTCTGAAATGGATTTTGACAAGTGTAGTACGGGACAGTGTCTTCTATTAGTCCATACTTCTCGTAGAGTTTCTGGTGGATAATATTAGCAACCTGATTGTGTCTGTGGGTGTAATATTATTATTATTATTATTATTATTATTATTATTATTATTATATTATCCCGAATCAATGCTAATATTTTCAATGAACTTTGTAATGATATGCGTATTAAACATGTTAATAATATGATTTAAATGATCTTTGACATTATATTTTACTCAATATACTTATTTCCATTGTATAACGACCACGTGGAAAGAGGTAAGTTGACATTTTTCTGATATCTTCTTTATTTTTTTGCGATGCGGGTATTCATGATGATTTTAATAATGGCTCTCGTGGCATTTGGAATGCACATAGCAATGACATGGACGTCCACTTATGTCCGAGGAACCCGTGTTTACTGGCACAGTTCACCCTCGACTGGTCATTACGTGATGGGCGACGCTGGTGGTGACAATGTTGTCGAGGGAGTCGGCTGTAGGCGGTGGTCGGATACATAGTAGGCGTACGCATGCGCAAACAGCGATCCGAGGCGAATGGGAGGCTGCGTCGTCCCGCTCTTCGTTTTCGTCGCCACTGCTTCTCCGCATCTCAGTGCGCGCGTTTTGCGCTCGGAGCGCGGGTGCTTGTGCGCCTTAGGCGACACGTGCGCGTGGCTTTTCCCTGTGCATCCGCCCACTCGTTTAAGACGTAGCCCCTGTGGACGGACGCGTTTGCAACCTGCACATCACAGCTGCTCTGCGGGAAGGTAGGATACTCACATTAATATATAATCACGTGGGTGTTATATCCCATTATTATGTAATAAAGATGTTTTACTTATTATTTTCGGTAAATGATCATTTTAAATGAATGTGGAATTGTGTGTATTTTATTTTGATGCATTAGTAATACAAGAGCTAATTCCATGATATAATAAAATAACTACACAGATCCAAACAATTGCTGAGCTAAAATTAATTTCTCCGTGTTAATGATATTACGATCTATAAGGAACCGTGAATCTAAATTTTTATTCATTGCTTCATAAACCTGGATTAAAACAAAATACGCAGTTAATGGTATTGACTCAATTCATTTGGGTTGAATTTCCACTTGTTTCCAATTTACCTTAATTGACATGATACGCTGGGGAGAGTGTTCAAATACGTGATAAATTGCCGCTATTGTTAAAAAATACAACTTAACAAACACGTGGATTTATAAATTGCATCAAAATACCTCATGTAGAAGCTAAGTAATTATTTTTATTATCCTGTGGATATTAGTTATTTGCATTTCAAAATAATTAATGAATTTTCAAAAGTTTTCCAATAATTACCGGAATAAATTATTGCTAGCTTTATTATATCTAGCTAAATGCCCACGATATTTCCCACTAGGTAAACAGATGAAATGGTAAACTGAGTTATCCTAATGATTTCTGTCTTATTCTATCAGGATGAAATGCGCTTTTTCGTATTTTTGTCTTTTTTATTATACCTCACGAACCAAATTAACTTATTTTGGTTCTCCCAATATAAACATTAAAATGTAACATCTAAAACTGGGTTTTGGGGTTTTTAGTTATATTTTCTTTAGGGTTTAATTTTCTTCAGACTTTTGTTGTTTGTAAATAAATTTAGATGAAGGAAACGAGCAGATGAAATATTCGTGTGATAACATTTGAGAGTCTATTTACGTTGTCAATGAAGTTCTTTCTAATAAGATTTCATGATAAAACGTTTTCTAAACATCATTTTTAAATTTGGTATTTTTTTAAACTCAAATGTCACTTAATTCATTCAATATTTTTACTTGGAACATTTTCGTTCAATGTTTTCTGCTTCAAAATATTCCATACTCACAGTTGGAGTAAATTATTTGATCTTAATTGAATTTTACCTAAGTAGAAATAATAAAATAACTTTAAATAAGAAAATCTTGTATTCATTTAAATAATGTAGACTGTTATAAGTCAGTTACAAAGCCAAACATCACCCTATATCTTTACATAATCTTATGATTAATAATATATTATATTCTTATTCTGAATTGCAGATAAACAAAAAAACCTGTTATATCCAATAGCATTATCGTGTGTATTTGTGCTTCATGCACGAAGGACTATAGGATAGTGAGAGGAAGAGCGCAGGAATGTCACCGTTCTGTGAAGAGGTAAAGGGAAGGGCAACGCGTGAGCCCTCTGGCTCATTAGGGCGCACAAAGGGAATTCGTGCATGTAGCAGATTCTGTGCGAGAGGTGCCTCTCACTACCTTTATCCTTCCTCCCATCCACCTTTCCATCTACGTCACGAGATAAAAACAAAGCTCAAAATGAGCCTAGGTACTACTATGTCCAAGTACGCGTCTCTTGCGTTATCTGCGAGTGTTGACCTTTCGTCTAGTAAACAATCTGAAGCCGGACATGATTAATGCGCCTGTTTTATAAACTACACAGAATGTGTCGTGCATTGGTCAAAGACACGTTTCTGTGAGCTGTGAATAGGGTCAAGATGAAATATATTAGTCATGTAGTATAATGATATCTTATTAGTAACAATTATTTCGTTTATGTACATTTATATAAATGAACATCCATGGTGTGCATTTATGATATTTTTTATTCAAATCAAAGTACATGATTTCTAAATGCTGTTATTTTTATCCGAGGATATACGTAATTATGGCTTATTGGATATATTTCTTGTTGAGTGCTTTTAAAGATACGAATGAGATGTTTATACGCGCAAAAACGTGAAAAAGCTTTGAAAGCTTATATCATAAACAACCATCAAAACATGAATCATATTTGAAACATTCCGTTTTTAATGACATTATGATCCTCAAGGGAACGGTAAATCCAATAAAAATTATTCCTCCCGAACCCGTAAACGTATAGAGAGAGCATCATAAACTCTCATGACAGATGAATTTACGATTGTTGTTTCATTATTCTCTCCCAAACGCACCTGCTCGTGAAAATTTACATGAATATTGAGGGAATAGTAATGTGTCTCCGTTGAATAATGAAATTTATCATAAAAGAGAAGCAGAATTCAACGCATTGTAATTCCCTCCCCTATGGCAGTTGCGCCTACCCCAAACGCAGACCGCACGCCAGAGAAGAGCAAACTCTGACAAACCAAGAGAATTTATTCTGCGTGTGTGTCCTTTGATTTTTATGAACGTGGTTGTGGTAGCGAAAGTGTTCATTGAATGAATGAGAAGAGAAATTTCGCTCATCTTGTAAAAGAGCATCCACCTAAACTCCAAGCCAATTTATATCTTATTATCTTATCACTCTCCGCTGTTTGATAACATGTGAGGGTACAATCGCAATGAGTCACTTGTTTTTTATATAAAAGCAATCTCTTTAAAACAAGAAATTTTTAAATTCTTAAATACCCCTGGAGTATAAATCAGGAGGTTGTTGAATTACGAATTGAAGCACGTTCTGAACAAAAATAGAATCGATGACCAGTTATTTTTACATCATGTCACAGGAATGTAATGCGTATTGTACTCACAAAGTCTTTCTCGTTACTACTGACGTAAACTAATTAAATATAAATATATTCATTTAGATTATGGAAAGAAGTGTAAAAAGAAATAAATCAGTGCTGTATTCATAAATAAATAAATAAATAAATTTATTGTCAAAAAACAGTACAAACTGCGTATGACCACGTGGGGGGAAAAAAAACTAATTTACTCTCCGGAAGCAAGCAAGGGACCATCCCATCAATTCCGATCAAGGGCCCTAAGGCAGAGGCGGATTCAAAAAATTCAGCAAAAATTCCTAGATAAGATAAATCAAGGTAATTTATGATAATTCATTATCATAAATCAAGGTAATTAATCTCGTTTTCGTGGTAATTCTGTTACTTTTGACTTCAAATAGAGACAAACAATTCAGTAATGATCTTCTCGAACATTCTCGAATATTCCAGTGTGCCGGATTATGGGATTAATAACGGAGAATACTTATATTGCATCACAATTACTATTTTTATTTTGTTTATTAACTACAATCTCTAAAATAGTCAACATTTCAAACCTTATAGCACTGCAAAGGATTAATTTAAGGTAAACTTAAATTAAAGTTTAACTGTTACACTTAATAACTTTGGTTCTTAAATGACATAAGCTATTCGTAGTCACGAGTACTTTATAAGAAATTGCCAGTGATAAAAATCTCCAGATTTTCGGGTACATTAGCTTTGGAACGTCTGAAATCACATTCACGTCATTCTAAAATCATATCTCATGGTGATAAGGATCTCTATTGTATCCATATAATTTCAAAGCCGACCGATTCTCTTTTCGTGATTCTAAACACACACACAGATATATATATATATATNTATATATATATAAAAATTTCAATTGATTTATACAACTCGGCTTCTTGACCTTTTGGCCATTACCTGGGTTTTATCTATCTCTTTTTGTATCTAGATGTTATTTCTTCCTATGCAATACATTCTGTCCAATTCTTAACTACGAGTATATATTCCATGTTTCCATTGTGCTCTTTCTCCTTATCGATCTGACAATTATGTAATACATGACTTACTGTATCTCCCTCTTCACCAACTGCTTGTTGTTAGATATGTTATACAAGTATGTTATTCATCACATCCGTTATGAATCTATGCGTTACTCTTTTTCCCATCTTATATTCCAACAATATATTAATTCTTTACATATTATACTCTTCCATCCTTTTGTGGTCTTATCAAGTTGTACTGTTCCCAATTGCACTATTTCTCTTCTCCGTATCTTTCCTCTTAAGTCATATTGTCACGGGACTGACATTACGCAAAGCATTATAATATTACTCAAAGCTGACATTACGCAAGAATTTTATAATATATTTCCAGGGCGGATCTTTAAACCGATAGTTTAAATAGTTAGTGTCATTTTAATCGTGACTCTTCAGCCGGATCTCCCTGGCGTCAGCCGCGAGAGAAAAGTACTTTACCTGTTTGTCCCGTCTCTGTGGTGGGGTTTCCAGAGAACCTATTTTTCTCTGTGGTCAAGTCCGAAATGACACACGATCGTATGACTCGCCACGCCACTGCACTCTGTCACCCCCCTCAATGTGACATTCCTCCCTCTTTCTTCCTAATTGCATTTAAATGCATAAGACAACGCATTACCATCTCCACAAATTATCGTAGAGCCGTGTGCAACGACTTCCTTCCCAATGACTTCTCCTACCATGAAGAGCTCCTCAATACATTTAAATATCCACATGGAACCCCCCACCCTTACAAGGGCGCTTTCGGGAAGTTACAAACCAATTCCCCCGCACACCCCTCACGGTTACTTAAACTGGTGACCACCCATCCGAGGCCCTTGCCTTCTTGCCTTCTTGCCTTCTTCTGCTATGATGGACTCGCTGGAGACGATGTGACGTGCCCGAGACTGGGTGCGTCGGCGACGGAACGCAAGAGCGCGGTTTCACGGGGTGCAGCCGACAACAGTTTTGATGACGGTCTGTATTGACGATAATTGGAAGCATATGGAACATTCTAAATGGACCTTGACGTCCTTACGAGACTTTAGAACATGTTAATGCAATATATTGATCTCTCGCTCCGATAAGGGCATTTAACATAACTATGTAATCACTTGCTTATTATTATAACTTTTTAATTATAAACTCTCTTCGGGCTTATGTGCAAATTCAATTATTAATCCTTTGTTATAGTTTATATGTCAATGTTTTATTAACCAAACGCCAAAACCTGAATAGAGAATCACTCTAACTATTGCCAAGCGTGTATTCTAATTATTTCATCTGGGGCCTATCCCCTCCCGACGTTGGGACAAAGACAACACTAAATATATACATAGCAACGACCAATGCGACATTGTATATTATTGTTGTAGCGCTATGGACCAACGCGACATGGTGGAGGCGCAAATGGACCAACGCGACAATATTTGTCAATTCCTAAATCTAATTACATTACTCGCAATGCTTTGGTTGATTAACTCTTGTACATACCACTCCAGGGCAGAAGACATCTCTGTATACTGCTCAATTTTCTTTCAATGTACGTATGCTTACTTTTCTCATACCGAGCTTGAATTCCGTATACTATATGCGGTCTGAGTGCTCATTGATATAATCCCACCAATTTTCTTGGTCCTATTGTAGTTTTCCTAACGTCAACTCTTTGTAATCCAAATATGACTTTCTATATCTTTTGACTTAGATGTTCTACGTGACTTGTAAATGTTAACTTATTATAAATCATTATACCTAAATACTTTATTTTCTGCCTTAATAGTAACCTCCGTGTTGGAAATATAATAATTGGATCTCTTCTAATTTTCCCTCGCTCCTTTAACCCGAATACTATTCCCTCTGATATTATTTTCGAATTTGTTAACTTAATTTCTGCACATTTTTTCTCAAATTTGTACTTTTTATATCCAAATCCTTCCGGTTATTTTCCTCTACTAATATGGCTATGTTGTCTCCATAAACAATAATTTCAACATCCTCTTGATACACCGCCTCTGGTATAACATTAATAACTACCTTCTAAAACCCTGGACCGGTATGGTTGCCCTGTGGACAGCCTTGCCGCATTGTACTGATTATTTTTTCATTCCCTATTTCTAACATCACATTCCTGTCTTACAGATACGATCGTATTAACTTCATTAGTTGCAATGTTAATAATAAATTTATTGTCAAAAAACAGTACAAACTGCGTATGACCACGTGGAGGGAAAAAAACTAATTTACTCTCCGGAAGCAAGCAAGGGACCATCCCATCAATTCCGATCAAGGGCCCTAAGGCAGAGGCGGATTCAAAAAATT